>ML660770.1:5179053-5454742 GCA_007570785.1 Antilocapra americana | reverse complement strand
GTGGCTCTTTCAATTCTGGTTTCCTCGGTGTATATGCCCAGCAGTGGGATTGCTGGGTCATATGGCAGGTCTATTTGCAGCTTTTTAAGGAACCTCCCTGTGGGCAAATTTTGAAGGCACCTCCAAAGTAGGGAAGGTGTTCGTCACTCAGTCATATCCAACTCTTTGCAACCCTATGGATTATAGCCCTCCAGGCTCCTCTGTCCATGGGATTCTCCAAGCAAGAATACTGGAGTGGTAGACATTTCCTTCTCCAGGGGATTTTCCTAACCCAGGGATTGAACCCATGTCTCCTACATCATACATGGATTCTTTACTATCTGAGCCACTAGGGAAGCCCAAGGGCACCTCTACAAGACACACAGCAGAGGAGATGAAATGATTTTTTTTTAAGTGATGCCTCTGAATATGGTGCAAGGAGTTTTATAAAACTGACAGAAAATTGAGGGAATGGGGGAATTAAGCAGAAAAAGGAAGGTTGTTATAATATACTACATGCCTCAGATTGGATTAGTATTTGCTTGAACATTTATTTGCACAAAGTTACGGTATACTGGCAAAATGGGTGCACAGGAAAGATGTGTGAGTATGTGTGTGTATGAAAGAGCAACATCTTCAGGACTGGAAAGTTTAAATTTTAAAACTGAGTAGTAACATAAGCATTGTATTTAGAGATATGAGGAATATGTGAAAATAATCAAGAGTGAAAGTTGTAACCTCAGAGAAAAGGGAAATGGCTGGGGACTAATGTTTACAGAGCAATCTTTTAGACTGTTTTTCTTTTTTTTAGACTTATTTTTCTATGGGCATTTTAAACTGTGATTTAAAATATTTTAACAGGTAAAAAGAAACTGTTATTGCAAAAAAGAAAAGGAAGGCTTAGGTAAAAAGTTGTGGTAGAAATGTGAAAACACACCCCAAGGGATTGGAAATATATTGCCTTTATTCGTTTTTGCTGATTGTATGGCAGGAGGTCCTTGAATGATAACTAAGATATACAAAATTTTATCCTGGAAGAAAGATGTTTCGGGGAGTTTTGTGGGCATGACATAACCATGCCCATGGAAATCACTGCATGGCAGGATGGAGAATGGTTTGGAGAACATCAAAACTAGGGGCAAAGGGGCTTTCCTGGCAATCCAGTGGTTAAGAATCTGGGCTTCCACTGCAAGTGGTATAGGTTCAATTCCTGGTTGGGGAATGAAAATCCCACATGCCACACAATGCAGCCAAAAAAAAGAAACGGGGCAGGAAGACCAGTTAGAAACTTTTTCACAAGTTAACCAAGTCAGAACTGAGGACTGGAACCAAAGAGGGGAGGTGAAGAGAAACAGAACAGTTGTGGGAAATTGGGAAGGAAGTCTTGGTGACTCATCGGATGTAAGTGCTGTTGAGAGAGGGAGGAAATTTCAAAGACTGGTTTGAGCAGGAGTGAGATCCCAGTAGCAGCCTATTTTCATAGGAATTTCTTCAGCTCATTAGTTTTGTGGAACAAAATCAAAGTGGCATAATTCCTCTCATGCCACCCTGTCCAACCCCACTCTTGGCATTCCAACATCAAGTCAGATCTCTTAGCACAGATTTTATTAATAGGCTTAATTAACTCAAAAACGTTACATAGTAATTTCAAGGCTGGTCTATGGGGGACTGGAAAGCCCCTGGAACTCCACCAAGTTCCTGGTCTTCTGAGCTGAGATGAAGATTTTGGAAAGTTTTCACAGAGTTTTTATTTTTGTTTATTCCTTTGATTGTTGCTGCTGCAATGTGCCTCACTGGTGTTCCCAGGAAAAAGACTGAGTGCTCAGAATACTGAATGTTCATAACATGCCACGTATTTGACTTAATTGTCCCCCTTTACCCTTGTGCGTCTGTCAGTCACTCAGTCATGTCCGACTCGGCGACACCCAGACTGTAGCCCGCCAGGCTCCTCCGTCCCTGGGATTTTCCAGGCAAGAATACTGGAGCGGGTTGCCATTTCCTTCTCCAGGGGATCTTCCCAACCCAGGGATCAAACCTGAGTCTCCTGTATCTCCTGCATTGCAGGTGGATTCTTTACCGCTGAGCCACCAGGGAACCCTTGTACTGTCCTGTTTACAAATGAGCTGAGGCTCAGAAATGTTAAGGAACCTGATTCTAACACATTGCTTAGTTAGCAAATCCTAGTCACTCTTGGTGTGGACCCACAGCGTGGTTCCCCAAACCACTACACACCCCTGTGCTCTCACTCTTAGTGGCTCCTCTCTCTGCCCTCCAGGAATGGACAGGTCTCCCAACAGTCAATGCCTGCCTTCACCTATGATCTGGATGCTTTGCCTGCTGTCAAAACAGTATTTAGAAATCACTATCTGGTACCAGTTTTGCTCCTTGCTATATGCAGATGATACTACCCTTATGGCAGAAAGCAAAGAACTAAAGAGCCTCTTGATGAAAGTGAAAGAGGAGAGTGAAAAAGTTGACTTACAGCTCAACATTCAGAAAACTGAGATCACAGCATCCGGTCCCATCACGTCAAGGCAAATAGACGGGGAACCAATGGAAACAGTGGCTGACCTTTTTTGAGCTCCAAAATCACTGCAGATGGTGACTGCAGCCATGAAATTAAAAGATGCTTACTCCTTGGAAGAGAAGTTATGACCAACCTAGACAGCTTGTTAAAAAACAGAGACATTACTTTGTCAACAAAGGTCTGTCTAGTCAAGGCTATGGTTTTCCCAGTGGTCATGTATGGATGTGAGAGTTGGACTATAAAGAAAGCTGAGCACCAAAGAATTGATGCTTTTGAACTGTGGTGTTGGAGAAGACTCTTGAGAGTCCCTTGGCCTGCAAGAAGATCCAACTGGACTATCCTAAAGGAGATCAGTCCTGAATATTCATTGGAAGTACTGATGCTGAGGCTGAAACTCCAATACTTTGGCCACCTGAAGTGAAGAGCTGACTCATTGGAAAAGACCCTGATGCTGGGAAAGGTTGAAGACAGGAGGAGAAGGGGACAACAGAGGATGAGATGGTTGGATGGCATCACCGACTCAATGGACCTGAGTTTGGGTAAACTCCAGGAATTTGTGACGGACAGGGAGGCCTGATGTGCTGCAGTCCATGGGGTTGCAAAGAGCTGGACACAACTGAGTGACTGAACCGAACTGATTGAGATGTCTTATCCTTTCTCCAATAGTGAGAAACCTGGCCCTCATTATCCCTCATATCTGGTCATTCTTTTTGAATACAGTCACCTATGCTGTCTTCTTCCCTGTGCATAAACCTTTTTCAATGCACTTGGACCCCAGTACTCTAGGTCAGGCCACTCACCCGCTCTGTGAAGCCCCCTCGCCCCATCTGGGCCCTCCCTGCACCAAGCTGCCTGCCGTGTGAGCTCACGGCGCACTCAGGCTCTGACTCCCCATGTCTACTCCTGTGCATGAGTGCCTTCCTCCCAATCTGGGCTCAAACACCCGGAGCTGGGCCACTCTCACGCACGGATGTGCTCCTAGCCCCATGTGAGTTCTGATCCCCCATTTCACATCACTCCCAAGTGAAGTCTTCCTCCGCTTATTCAGGCTCTGAAAAATGAATAAATTGGATTTCATCAAAATTTTAAAATTTTTGTTCCAAAAGACTCTATGAGGAAAGTAAAAAGACAACTCACAGAGTGGGAAAAAATATTTCAAATCATATATATCTGAAAAGACTTTCTTCCAATGGAGAAAAATGGCCAATAAGTACATGAAAAGACACTCAACATCATTAGCCATTAGGGAAATACAAATCAAAACCATGAAATGCTACCTAACATTTACTAGGATGGCTGTATTTTTTAAAAAGACAGATGATAAAAAGGTCTGGCGAGGAAGTGAAAAAATCAAAACCTTCATACACCCTTACTGTGAGTGTTAAATGGTTCAGCCCACGTTGGAAAACAGTTTAGCAGTCCCTCAGAAAGTTAAACATGGAGTATCCATTTGACCCAGAAATTCGACCCTTAGGTATGTGCCCAAGTAAAATGAAAACACATTTCCACTCAAAAACAATAACGCAAAGGTGGAAACGACCCACTTGTTCATAAACTAATGAATGAGATTCTTTTTTAACTTTTTTTTTTTGGCCACACAGCACGTCTGATCTTAGTTCTCTGACCAGGAATTGAACCTGGGCTCTTGGCAGTGAAAGTAGGGAGTGCCATAAATGAAAGACCTAATCACAAAAATTACATATTATGTTATTCCATTTATATTAAATATCCAGAATAGGAAAATCTATAGGGAAACGAAGTAGACTAACAATCACTAAGGCTGGTTGCTTTGGCTACCATTGTATCAAGAAATAAGAGCCAAAGGGTATGTGGACGATTCTAAAATTGATTGTGAATTACAAAACACTACTGTGCACTGTAAATGAATTGTGAATTGTGAACTATATCTCAATAAAGTTCTTTTGTTTCTTTCTAAGCCCTCTGATTGTGTGAAAAGTAGATGAGAAAGTGGCTTTTCCAATTTCCAAGTTACTCTTCCTACACAACTCAGTGTCTTATATAGCCAGCCATCCTTGAATTCAAGTTAAGGTCCTCCATAAGGGCTAACCACCAGGTCTCTGGTTCCTGTAACAGTTTCAGGATGTAAATATGTTTTATAATGTAAATATGTTCTCTTGTCAGAACAAATAATGAAGACAAAGGAAAGGGAAGAGTTATCATAATTAGTACCTATTGCTTTTCTCTATCAAGTACCTCCTCCTCTCCTATTACAGAAGCCCATGTTTCCTTGGGAAACTACCCGAACTCACTTTTAGTCCTCATAGTTTGGATGCATCTGTTCAGTTCAGTTCAGTAGCTCACGTGTCTGACTCTTTGCGATCCCATGGACTGCAGCACATCAACTCCCGGAGCTTGCTCAATCTCATGTCTGTCGAATCGGTGATGCCATCCAACCATCTCATCCTCCTCATCCCCTTCTTCCTTCAATCTCTCCCAGCCTCGGGATCTTTTCCAATGAGTCAGTTCTTTACATCAGGTGGCCAAAGTGTTTCAGCTTCAGCATCAGTCCTTCCAATGAATATTTAGGATTGATTTCCTTTAGGATGAACTGATTGGATCTCTTTGCAGTCCAAGGGACTCTCAAGAGTCTTCTTCAACACCACAGTTCAAAAGCATCACTTCTTCAGCGCTCAGCTTTCTTTATAGTCCAACTCTCGCATCTATACATGACTACTGGGAAAACCATAGCTTTGACTAGATGGACCTTTGTTGGTAAAGTAATGTCTCTTTTATAATATGCTGTCTAGGTTGGTCATAGCTTTTCTTCCAAAGAGCAAGTGTCTTTTAATTTCATGGCTGCAGTCACCATCTGCAGTGATTTTGGAGCCCAAGAAAATAAAGTCTGCCCTGTTTCCATTGTTTCCTCATCTATTTGACATGATGTATGGGACTGGATGACATGGTCTTTGTTTTTTGAATGTTGAGTTTTAAGTTGACTTTTTCATTCTCCTCTTTCACTTTCATCAAGAGGCTCTTGAGTTCCTCTTCGCTTTCTGCCATAAGGGTGGTGTCCTCTGCATATCTGAGGTTATTGCTATTTCTCCCGGCAATCTTGGTTCCAGCTTGCTTCATCCAGCCTGGCATTTTGCATGATGTACTCTGCATATAAGTTAAATAAGCAGGGTGACAATATACAGCCTTGACGTACTCCTTTCCCCATTTGGAACCAGTCTGTTGTTCCACGTCCAGTTTTAACTGTTGCTTCTTGACCTGCATACAGGTTTCTCAGAAGGCAGGTCAGGTGGGTGCACCTGACCCTGCTCCAAATTCTAAGAATGATTGTGTGTGACACTGGTTCAGCTAATCAAAGCAAATGGCCACTTTTGTGCCTACAGATTAGAGTGATTGGCTCAAGGATGAAAAAAGGAAGCAAGTTAACCCAGCCAGCATATTTATCCCAGAACTTTGTGAGAGTTTACAACAAAACAAGCTCTTCTTGAAACTGTGACGCTATAAGCACGAAAGGATCTGCTTATAGCAGTAAAGGATCTGCCTGCAATATGGGAAACCTGGGTATGATGCCAGGGTTGGGAAGATCCCCTAGAGAAGTAAATGGCTACCCACTCCAGTGTTATTGCCTGGAGAATTCGGATAGACAGAGGAGCCTGGCAGTCGATGGGATCACAAAGAGTCAGACGTGACTGAGTGACTAACACACACATATAAGCATGAAACCACTGGGCATACCAGACAAGGCATACCTGATCCACGATGAACCGAGTCAGGAGATGGAGAAAGACAGCTTTTTGCAACACATTTTAAGCACCTGAGTTCAGCCATGCTAGAAGTTAGATCTATTCGTGGACTTCACATCTTTTTGTTGTTCAGTTGCTAAGTCGACAAGAGCTAGTAATTCCCCCTCCTCTTTTTTTTTTTTTTTTTTTTTTTGGTTGGTCTAATCCTGTTTGAGTTGGCCTATCTATAATGTGTGGATGAAAGAATACTCTCAGGTACAGACATAAGCCAAAAACCAACTGTAACAGGAAGGAGGCTGCGCAAGTGGAAAAACAGTGTATCACGGTAGGGCTGAGCTCTATATTTAGTAACTGTACATTGCAAGTTTTATCTTGTTTGACCATGTGCTCTATGAAGATAAGAAAACTAAGGCTCATGGTCCCACTTAGTAAGTGAAAGAGTCATGACTTAAACTCAAATTTTATCCCCTTTATAAGACTGTGCCACAGAACTATCATAAGTGACTGCATAGTATAAAGCAATGTATGTGCATTTTATACACACCTTACCTAGCTCCTCTGAATTTTAGGGCTTCCCTTGTGGCTCAGCTGGTAAAGAATTCACCTGCAGTGCAGGAGACGTGGGTTCGATCCCTGGGTTGGGAAGATCCCCTGGAGAAGGGAAAGGCTACCCACTCCAGTATTCTGGCCTGGAGGATTCCATGAACTGTATGGATTCCATAGGGGATTTCCATGGGGTCACAAAGAGTCAGACACGACTGAGCGACTTTTACGTTCACTTTCTTTCTGAACTTTGAGATAGCAGTACATGAGCAAGTTAACTGCCAAAATATCTTCCATCTGACCCTTTCATTCTTACTGTCACTGGTTATGTTTAGCTTTTACTCTCTAACACCCACACTCAAAAAAAATATTTTTTCCTACATTTTCTCTGTTAATTCAGAGTTTTGTTTTTCACATTTATGTTCTTCCATCATCTGTAAATTTTTACATAATATTAGGAAGGGATCCAGTTTTATTGTCTCCATATGGCAGTCCAGCTTCCCATTTATCTATTTTGGTGCCAACAACATACAGTATTTTTTACTATATTTTTGTAATATGCCCTAATATCTGAGGAAGCAAGACATACTTTTTATTCTACTTTTCCAAGGTTAACTTAGCTATTTACAGGCTTTTACTCCTCTCTATGAGTTTGTCAAGCTCCTTAAAATTTTCACCAAAGTTTTGATTGGGCTTATATCAAATTTATAGATTAATTTGAGAAAATTAGTATATTTGTAGTACTAAGTTATCTCACCCCAAAGCATGGGATGTCCTCTCATTTGTTCAGATCATGCCTTATGCTCTCTATTGCAGTTTTACATTTTTCTTCATACATGTGTTACTTTAAATAGTGTCTTTTCTTAAATTCCATTTTCCAGTTCATTATTGCCAAAGGAGAGAAAAGCACTTAATTTGTGAACACTGTGCTGGTATCAAAACTATTATTAAATTTTCTTATTAGTTCTAATAAGTTTATGATTTGACTCTGTTGGTAGTTTTCTATAGAAAATCATATTATCTGAAAAAATCACAGTATAATCGTTCCTCTTATATCCCTTCAGATTTCAGAAATTTCCTAATAGCATTGGCCAAGACCAGTGATTCTATACTAAATAAAACCAGTAATGTTAGGCATTCTTTTCCCGATCTCAAAGGAATACACTTAGGATTTCTCCATTTGCTTTCATGTGCACTACAGAGAATATAATACCCATTAATTATACCTTAAAACTTGGGTAGAAATTGTCTGCATAATCACCTAGGCCTTGAGGGGTTTTTGTCTTGTTTAGTCTTTATTAGTCTGTTCAAGTTCTTTCTCCTTGCAATATTTTTGTTGTTTTGTGTTTCTTCTTGGGTTTTGTTCATTTAATTTTGGTTTTAATTTTTATTTATACACAAGTATTCACAATTCTGTTTTTCACAGTTTTAATTTCTGTTGAGACTGTGGTTAATTTCCCTTTTTCATACTATTTTTTTAATTTGCATTTTCTCTCCTCTTTTCATCAGTCTTGCCATGGATTTGCCTTTCTTATCTATTATTTCATTACTATTTTCTATCTTTTAAAAACATTGCTGCTTTTATTTCTTCCCTTTATATTAGGGCTCCAAAATCACTGCAGATGGTGACTGAAGCCTTGATATTAAAAGATGTTTGCTCCTTGGGAAAAAAAAAGCTATGACCAACCTAGACAGCATATTAAAAAGCAGAGACATTACTTTGCCAACAAAGGCCCATCTAGTCAAAGCCATAGTTTTTCCAGTAGTCATGTATGGATGTGAGAGTTGGATCACAAAGAAAGTTGAGGACTGAAGAATTGATGCTTTTGAACTGTGGTGTTGGAGAAGACTTTAGAGAATCCCATGGACTGCAAGGAGATCCAACTAGTCCATCCTAAAGGAAATCAGTCCTGAATATTCATTGGAAGGACTGATGCTGAAGCTGAAACTCCAATCCTCTGGCCACCTGATGTGAAGAACTGACTCATTGGAAAAGACCCCGACGCTGAGAGAAATTGAAGACAGAAGGAGAAGAGGACAACAGAGCATGAGATGGTTGGATGGCATCACCGACTCAATGGACAGGAGTTTGAGCAAGCTCTGGGAGTTGATGATGGACAGGGAAGCCTGGCGTGCTGCAGTCCATGGGGTCGCAAAGAGTCAGACACAACTGATCGACGGAACTGAACTGATATTTGTCTTTTGCTTCCTTCTTGTTTCCTTGGATATTTCTTTTATTCCAATACCATAGTTAAATGCTTAACTGCTTTGTTTTCAAACTACCTTGTTTCTTAAGAAATATATGTATTTATAAGTATTATTTTCATTGCTATTTATTTCTAAATATCAATTTACTTTGGACTTTCCTGTTTTCTTTTTTTCTTGCACTTTCCTTTTCTTTTTATTATTTATTTATTTACTTATGGCTGTACTGGGTCTTCATTGCTTTTTGAGGTCTTTCTATAGTTGCAGTGAGCAGGAGCCACACTTCATTGTGGTGCATGGGCTTCTCATTGCGATGGCTTCTCTGGTGGAGCACAGGCTCTAGGCATGGGCTAGAGTTATAGAGCATGGGCTTAGGAGCTGTGGCACCAGGCTTAGTTGCTTTGAGGCATTTGGGTCCTGGACTAGGGTTGGCAACGGTGTCCCCTGCATTGGCAGGGAGATTCTAATGCACTGCACCACCAGGGAAATCCTGCACTTTCCTTTTCAACTTAAAGGTTATTCAGTAATACATACCTTAACTTTTGAATAGGTAGAATTGTATCTATCCTTTGGGCTTCCCTGGTGGCTCAGATGGTAAAGCATCTGTCTGCAATGCAGGAGACCTGGGTTTGCTCCCTGGGTTGGGAAGATCCCCTGGAGAAGGAAATGGCAGCCCACTCCAGTATTCTTGCCTGGAAAATCCCATGGACAGCAGGTCCTGGTAGGCTACCGTCCATGGGGTTGCAAAGAGTCAGACACGACTGAGCGATTTCACTTTTTCTGTAATTAAATTTTAGCTTCATTGCAGTGGGTAAGGGCCAGAAATGACCCTAATGGATGGCGGCAAAGGGAAATCTTCCCAGTAGGCTTATCTGCTGTCCTGGCTTGAACAGTGTTCTCCCCTAAATGCATATCCCTCTGGGACCTGGACGTGTGACTTTATTTGGAAATGGCATCTTTGCAAATGTAATCAAGTTAAGAAGGTCATACATACTGGGTTACGGTAGGTCCTACCCCAATGACGGGTGTCCTTATAGAAGGGAAACTCGGACACAATACACAGGGAAAACGCTGTGTGATGACAGAGGCAGAGATTGGAACCATACATCTACGAGTCGAGGAACACCAAGGATTGCCAGCAGTAAGGGAAAGGCGAGAAATAATCCTGCCCCGGTGGCTCAGTGGTGAAGAACCTGCTGGCCAATGCAGGATAGGAAGTTGAGGTTCCTTCCCTGAGTCGGGAAGATCCCCGGAAGGAGGAAGCGGCAACCCATCCGGTATTCTTGCCTGGGAAACCCATGGACAGAGGAGCCTTTTGGGCAACAGTTCATGGGATCGAAAGAGTCGGACACAGCTGAGTGGCTAAACAACAGCAGAGCTTTCAGAGAGAGAACAACCCTGCTGACACTTTGATTTCAGACTTCTCACCTCCAGAACTATGAGACAACTTCTATTGTTCTAAGGCACCTAATTTATAGTGATCTGTTTTGGCAGTCCTAGGAAACTAATATATCTGTTTTATCTGATGGGAGAAGACAGACGTATGTACACTAATTCATGTTTTGTTTGGCTGGATGGTTAGGAAAGCGAGCAGATTGAAAAGTTGGTGACAGAGATGTACAGAGAAGAAGAACGTTGATGAACTTCTTGGAAAGGACACAGACTGTAAAGATATTTGTGTCTACCTATATGAATGCTCCCCATAAGGGATTCTCTGCAGAGCAGGCGCTTAATAATCCAGTGGACAAATGACACGCTCTGTGAATGTCAACCTCTTTCAGACACCCAGTGCTTATTCATGGGCCAATGAACAAAACGGGCCTGTCAGGGTTGGAGCGTAGCCATGGACATCATAACACAGACTTCTCCTTACCAAGGCTGATCTATCTGGCTAATGCTATCACCAAGTGCCTTATCTGCCAACAGCAGAGACCAGCACTGGCCACACATATCCCCAACCCCCACCCCACCACCGATAAGGCACCATTGCTCAGGGTGATCAGCAGCCACCTATGTAGCAAGCTGATTACACTGAAACTTTTCCATTGTCGAGAAGGCAGAGAAGTCTTTCTCACTGGAACAGACATATAGTGTGAGTATAGCTGGCTTCTCTACTTGTAATCATTCTGCCAGGACTTCTTATGAGTAGATTCACAGAATGCCTTATCAGCATTGCGTCTGATGAAGAAATTCATCTCACAGCAATAGAAATGCAGCAGCGAACTTACCAACCTAGACAGCATATTAAAAAGCAGAGACATTACTTTGCCAACAAAGGTCCATCTACTCAAAGTTATGGTTTTTCCAGTAGTCATGTATGGATGTGAGAGCTGGGCTATAAAGAAAGCTGAGCACCAAAGAATTGGTGCTTTTGAACCGTGGTGTTGAAGAAGACTCTTGAGAGTCCCTTGGACTGCAAGGAGAGCCAACCAGTTCATCCTAAAAGAAATCAGTCATGAATATTCTTTGGAAGAACTGATGTTGAAGCTGAAACTCCAATACTTTGGCCACCTGATGTGAAGAACTGACTCATTTGAAAAGACCCTAATGCTGGGAAAGATTGAAGGCAGGAAGAAAAGGGGACGACAGAGGATGAGATGGTTGAATGACATCACTGACTCAATGGACAAGAGTTTGAGTAAACTCTGGGAGTTGGAGATGGACGGGCAGACCTGACATGCTGCAGTCCGTGGGGTCTTAAGGAGTCAGGCATGACTGAGCGACTGAACTGAATTGAGTGAACTTACACCTGTGAATTAACAGCTCTTACCATATATTCCATCATCTAGAAGAGACTGCTCTAGCTTCACAGTGAAATTGCTTGCTGGAAACTCAGTTATGGTGTCAGTTGTGAGTAAGCATCTTTAAAGACAGGATTGTGTTTTGCAAGATGCTCTATATGCTTTGAATCAGAGATCACTCTGGAGTGGTATTGTCTCCACATCCCAGAAGACAGGAATTCAGGAATCAAAAGGGGTGAGGGGGAATGGGAGTGACTTTTCTCCCTATTGTATTCAATAATCCACTCACAGATTTTTGCTTCTCATCCTGGCGACTCTGAGTTTTGTTGCTTTAAGTGTCTTTGTTCTTGCAGGGGTGGGAGGTGGGAGGGAGGCTCAGTAGGGAGGGTTTGTATGTATTCTTACAGGTGATTCAAGAGATCAAACCAGTCAATACTAAAGGAAATCAGCCCTGAATATTCATTGCAAGGACTGATGCTGAAGCTGAAACTCCAATACTTTAGCCACCTGATGCAAAGAGCCGACTTATTGGAAAGGACCCTGATGCTGGGAAAGATTGAGGGCAGGAGGAGAAGGGGACGACAGAGGATGAAGTGGTTGGATGGCATCACCAACTCAATGGATATGAGTTTGAGCAAACTCTGGGAGATGGTGAAGGACAGAGAAGTCCGGTATGCTGCAGTCCATGGGGTCTCAAAGAGTCGGATACGACTTAGTGACTGAACAACAACAGTGGCTGATTCACTTTGTTGTACAGCAAAAACCAACACAACATTGCAAAGCAATTATCCTATTTTAAAAAATTAAGTTACAAAAATGTTTTAAAAAGTTAAAAAAAAAAGAAAGATCTTTGGGATCTTTGATCCTTTGGGATCATTTCCCAAAGGAGAAATGCCTCCACACAACAGCTTATGTGCTGAATTAGAAAGTGAGGCTGCCACCTGGCCTCCATCTTGGATTTATTATGTCTCAGTGACAGGCAGCAAAAAAGGTCTCTGTGCTACTGCACCAATCAACCCTCACTCCCGAGAGAAAACAGATCGCTGCTAACCCCTGAGTATGAACAGGATTGTATCTGGAACCCAGCGCAGTTCCTGGCATATCTCTCAATATTTCCTTGCTCAGTAAGTGTGAATTAAGGACACGATAAGGACACTTACTTTTCAGGGGTATAAAGAACCCGATATGCTTCAAGATGAGTTCACTCTGCTAGGAAACTGACCAACTAAGCTTGTTATTATTGTTCAGTCATTCAGTCATGTTCAACTCTTTGCAGCCCCATGGACTGCAGCATACCAGGCTTCCCTGCCTTCACCATCACCTGGAGTCTGCTCAAACTCATATCCATTGAGTCGGTGATGCCATCCAACCGTCTCCTCCTCTGTCGTCCCCTTCTCCTCCTGCCTTCAATCTTTCCCAGCATCAGGGTCTTTTCAAATGAGTCAGTTCTTCGCATCAGGTGGCCAAAGTGTTGGAGCTTCAGCTTCATCATCAATCCTTCCAGTGAGTATTCAGGGTTGATTTCCTTTAGGATGGACTTGTTTGATCTCCTTGCAGTCCAAGGGACTCTCAAGAGTCTTCTCCAACACCACAGTTCAAAAGCATCAATTCTTCAATACTCAGCCTTCTTTATGGTCCAACTCTCACATCCATACATGACTACTGGGAAAACCATCAGTCAGTATCAGTTCAGTCGCTCAGTTGTGTCCAACTCTGCGACCCCATGAACCGCAGCATGCCAGGCCTCCCTGTCCATCACCAACTCCTGGAGTCTACCCAAACCCATGTCCATCAAGTTGGTGATGCCATTCAGCCACCTCATCCTCTGTCGTCCCCTTCTTCTCCTGCCCCCAATCCTTCCCGGCATTAAGGTCTTTTCCAATGAGTCAATTCTTCACATGAGGTAGCCAAAGTACTGGAGTTTCAGCCTCCAGTGAACACCCCAGACTGATCTCCTTTAGGATGGACTGGTTGGATCTCCTTGCAGTCCAGGGGGAAAAACCATAGCTTTGACTATATGCACTTATGTCACCAAAGTGATGCCTTTGCTTTTTAATACACTCTCTAGGTTGGTCATAGCTTGTCTTCCAAAGGGCAAACATCTTTTAGTTTCATGGCTGCAGTCACTGTCCTCAGTGATTTTGGAGCCCAAGAAAATAAAGTCTGTTACTGTTTCCCCATCTATTTGCTGTGAAGTGATGGGACCAGATGCCATGATCTTAGTTTTTGAATACTGAGTTTTAAGCCAGCTTTTTCACTCTCCCCTTTCATTTTCATTAAGAGGTTCTTTAGTTCCTCATCGCTTTCTACCATTAGAGGTTGCTGATATTTCTCCTGGCAATCTTGATTTCAGTTTATGCTTCATCCAGCCCAGCATTTCTCATGATATACTCTGCATATAAGTTAAATAAGCAGGGTGACGATATACAGCCTTGATATACTCCTTTCCCAGTTTTGAACCAGTCTGTTGTTCCATGTCTGGTTCTGTTACTTCTTATTCTCCCAAGGTTTCTTGGGAGACAGATAAGGTGGTCTGGTATTCCCATCTCAGCTGAGAGCAAAGGAAATATGGACTAGGTAATGAAAGAAGGGGGTCATAAATACCAACTATGGCTCATGACCAGTCACAAAAACAAGGATGAGAGAAACTTTGGGTGTTTCCTCTTTGCTTGTTATGTGTATGTGTTTATTTGTTAACGTTAAATATTTTCTTCTTTTTCCTATTCTTTTCCATACAAGTTTCTGGTGGTTAACTTTACAATTGCCTTTAGTCTTCAGGCAATATTGGGTTGGCAAAAAAAAAAAGTCCTCTTGGGTTTTTCATTAGGATGTTATGGAAAAGCTCTTAATGAGTTTTTGGCCAATCCAATAGAATATTTATTAAGATTGTGACTGATTTTGAGCTAGTGTTAAAACACAATTTTTAATTTTTATAATTGTGGTAAAATATGCATAACACAGAATTCATCTTTTTAACCATTTTAAAAGGCAGTTCAGTGGCATCAAACACATTCACATTTTCTGTGCAACCCTCACAACCATCTATCTTGAGAATTTCTTTCATCTTCTCCAACTGACACTTGGTACCCGTTAAATAATAACTCTCCATGCCCTCCTTCCCCCAGCCATGGCAACCATTTTGCTACTTTCTATGTCTATGAACTTGACTGCTCTAGGATTGGATTAAGATACAATTTTTTTGAAAGTTAAGATTATAACTCTCATACAAATGTAAAATGAATACATGTCAGAGGTTTTACTTACCTCATTAATTAACGAGGAAACCAGTAAGCTGTTACAGTTAGATCACAGGAGAACTCAACAAAGCACACAGATAGGCAACTGAGAAAGCTAGAATGAATTTATAAAAAGATATAAAACGGTGTAACCACAGGAAAACAATCGATTGTATTTCACTGGACACAATTCATTTCCATTTCTGAAACTGTTTGCACTATTATTCATTTTATACAACTTACAGAATATGTGAAACAGTCCAAAAACAATGGAAGGAAAAGAATGTTTTTGTTGCTGTTTAGCCACCAAGTCGTGTCCAAGTCTTTTGTAACCCCAAGGACTGTATATAGCCTGCCAGGCTCCTCTGTCCCATGGGATTTCCCAGGCAGGAATACTGGGGATCTTCCCAACTCAGGGATCGTACCCATGTCTTCTGCATTGGTAGGCAGGTTCTTTAGCACTGAGCCACCAGGGAAGCCCCCTTAAGGAAAAGATAACCAGGAAGAATATTCAGTAACTACACACATAAACGTGAATGAATATTGACAATATAGTACTGAGTGGGGGAAAAAATGGAGGAGGACTGTGCCAGGTCTTCATGTCTTGCTTGTCAACCCCAGTGCTTCCTGGAGATGGACATTCTGTGAACGTTGTGACTTGCCAGCTGGTGCAATGTTAGGCCTTATCAACAGAGGGCACTGGAGAGACACTGCAAGGCACAGCAGAGGTGGTGGCTGCCCTTTCTGGATCTTCCGGTTTCTGTCACGTCTCCTCTGGAGACCCAGTGGCGCTCTCTCTCCAGCAGATCTCACCACTACCCTAGTGGACAGCTTCCAGCTGCCCACCCCAGTCTGCGGGCCACACCCCAGCTCGGAGCTGTGGCTCTCCAGTGAAATTCTGCCAGCTAGTGAACAGCAACCTCGCCTTCTCCAAGGAGGCCTAAGTCACTGCTGGGGACAGGGCCCGTTCAGAGTTTGTTCCTCCCTTGAGTATTCTTCCTCAGCCTCAGAGCTAGTAGTGTTGCTTGCGTTTTCTATTCCACAGTTGTCTTTTCCCTCTCTCAATAGTCTTATTAACTTTGGAAAGTTGAACTACCTTCCCTTAGTTCATAACTCACATTAAATATTCCCTGATAAATCATTAGTGTGGTTTCTGTGTCCTGACCGATACGACCATACCGTAGTTATTTTCTCCCTATTTATTTATTAAATGGATCACATCTATATAATTACCCTAACAAAATAAGTATATATTAGTATGGTCTCCTGTCCTTTTCATTTTTCTCCTAAAGCTTCTATCATATTAATAATATCCAGGATTTTAGTTTTGCCTTGTAGTGGATATATTTTTTCTCTTTTCTTTGGCCCTCATTGCTTTTTATTTTTTAGGGTTACAAGAGGCTTTAGCAAAGTATATAATAGTCTTTTTAAAAAATTGTTTATTTATTTAGTTTTGGTTGTGCTGTGTCTTTGTTGATGTTCGCAGGCTTTCTCCAGTTGCAGTGAGTGGAGACTGCGCTTCCTTGCTGTGCGCTGGCTTCTCACCGTGGTGTCTCCTCTAGTTGTGGAACACAGAGGCGTGGGCTTCAATAGTTGTGGTCCACGGGCTTAGCTGCTCCATAGCTATCTTCCTGGACCAGAGATCAAACCCATGTGTCCTGCATTGGCAGGTGGATTCTTATCCATTGTACCACCAGGAGAGTCCTATAATACTCTTACTTCTGATATCTTTTTTTAATTCATTAATTTAGACTGCACCATTTGACTTGTGGGATCGGAGTTCCTCCATCCAGCATTGAACCCAGATCCTTGGCAGTGAGGACTCAGAGTCCTTACCACTGGGCCACCAGGGAATTCCAGTGATATGTCTTAAAACACACCAGTTTTCTTTTTTCCTTCTCATTTCTCTACTTCCTCAAATATATTTTCAATGTAGGTCTTTGTGTGGCGTATTTTCTGAGAACATGTTTGCCTGAGGCTAATATCACTTTTCCTATCCTTTCATTTTTGAATGACACTTTGGCTGAATTCAAGACTCTAGGCCCACTGTTTTTTCAGTGCTTGGTGTACATTACTCCTTTGTCTTCCTGCAGCCAGTGTGCTGTTGAGAGGTCTAATGTCAATATGACTCTTGTTCCTTTGTAGATCACATGTCCTCTCTTTCTAGAGAGTTTCAGGGTTTTCTCATTATGCCTAGGTCTGATTTTTCCTTATCTCTTCTCTTTGACATTTTATGAGCTGAGAGCATTCATCTTTTCATTAGTTATGAGAAATTCAACTTTTTTCCCCTTCAAATATATCCCCTCTTCCTTGTTCTTTTTAACTTTGTCATTTGAAACTCCTCTTACATAGATGCTGGCAATCTGTACTTCTTTTCTTCACATCTCTTTTCTATGTTTTATTCTTTATCACTTCTTGCTAGCCTTTCCATTTGTGAGTTTCTAGAAGAAGTCTGCAAACTGCAGTCCATGGGCCAAATCCAGCTTGCCATGTGTATTTTGTAAATAAAGTTTTCTTGGAACAGCCGGACTCACTCTTTTATGTACACTTATGTACTGTCTTTTGTGCTACAATGGCAGAATTAAGTAGTTGCAGTGGAGGCCATGTGACCAACAAAGCTTAAAATATTTACCATCCAGCTCCTTACAGAAAATATTTGGCAACCCATAATCTAGAGGGCAGGGATAATTTTATTCTTTCTGTCCTGAAGACCTAAATGTTTCTTGCCCAGCTTTGGTAAATGAATGAATAGATGAATAACCTTTGAAAGACAGATTATTTCAAAAGGTGGAACAGAAAAATTATTTTCAAAAGGTAGAAACTGAGCATTCTAGCTAAGGAGAACAGAAACAGAATAAGCAAAGAGAAAGAAGTGAAAATCGGAGGTAGATTTTCAGTAGAGCAAAATATTTAACACAAGTGAAGCCAAAAAGACTGCTTTAAGAATTATTCCAGGAGCCTTGAGTCTAGAATGGGGACTGGTGCTTAATTCTCTTTGCAATTGCCAGACATGTCACGTGACCAGAGATATGCTTACAGAGGACCCATGTGGCGGCACTGTGGATAGCAGATTAGAGAGAGGAGAGGTGGAAAACTGCTCAGAGGCCACTGGAGTAGTGAAATGAAAAGAAGCTGCCTCAATCCAAGGATGGTAAGTTTGGAGAGACGAGGCAGTTTATCAGAAAGCCGCAGCTTATCAGAAAGCCATCCATTTCAGAATCACAGACTTTGTCTACACGGAGTCCCACAATATTCTGAATGAATTATTGGGCAAGCTGTTCAGACTCCTGAATTCCTTCATCTGTAAAACATGGTGATTCAGTCTGGATGAAACTAGAAAACGAACCCTCCTGCCAGGTGGTAATTCAGTAGAGAGAATTTAATAGGGGAACTAGTTAAAAGGTACAGGCTGGAGAGCTAGCTGTTAGACCCAACCAGGGAAGGTGAGACTACTGAGGGATTAAGCAACTGCAGGAAACAACAAACAGCCACCCCCAAGGCTGGGACTGAGAGGGAAGACCTAGCATTACTGGGGCCCACGAGGCACGGTCACTCATCTGGGTCTGTGGGAGCTGGCGGTAGGGAGGAGGGGCGGCCTCTGGGTCAGAGAGAAGAGCACTGCCTTAGAGTCTCCTCTCTCCCCGCCTCCAGGCTCCTCCCAGCCCCATCCATTGGCTCGACCCAACCGGAAGTCCATCTCCCAGCAAGAAGTCTGCAAAAGGGGGTTTGCGAGAAGCAACCCCATGAGATTCACAGCACAGTAGAGGAGGAACAGGGGCTGGATGAGGCAAAAGAGCAACTCACCAGCACACATAGGGTTACTGCGAACACCTCTGTTGAGATTACATCCTGAACTGCTACACAGTATACAATCAGTAAGTGGTAAGTGTTACTTTTTTTTTTATTACCATATCTTACTTTTCTGTCATCAACTTTTACTCTTCTTCCTTTCATTTCAGACGTGTTGAAGTATTTCTAGTTTCTGTAAATTAACAGGAACTCTGTCATTCTGGGACTTGTACATGTTTAGCTCCCTCTACACAGCACGGCGCCCTCCTCAGTCACACACATTCTCCAACTCCCTCTTTCCCTTTAGGATCATCCTAGGTTCTACCTCTGGCAGAATGCCTTCCTTGAGTCCACCAGTTTTTGTTAGATGCCCCTGTCTAGGCTCTGAGAGCATCCTTCTGCATGCCTGTCCCATAGCATTGAGCAGTCTCTGTGACAATGATCTATTTATTCTTTTATTGCTTTGTGTTAGTTTTCTGTTGCTGCATAACGAATTATCACAAACCTAGAAGTCTAAAACAAAACCCATTTATTACCTCACAGCTTCTGTAAATCAGAAGGCCAGTATACTTGACCTAGGTTTCTGCTCATGATCTTACTGGCTAAAGGCAAGGTATTGTCCGGGTGTATTCTCATTTGGGCTTCCCAGACAGCGCAAGTGGTAAAGAGCTTGTCTTGCAGTGCAGGAGACATAAGAGACATGGGTTTGATCCCTGAGTCAGGAAGATACCCTGGAGGAGGGCGTGACAACCCTCTTCAGTATTCCTGCCTGGAGAATCTCATGGACAGAGAAGCCTGGCAGTCTATGGTCCATAGGATTGCAAAGTTGGACACAAATGAAGCGACTTTGCATGCATTCACGCATCCTCATTTGGAGGCCTAACTAGGGAAAGATCCCTTGCCAAGTTCCTTGGCAGAATTCATTTCCTTGCAGTTGTATGACAGAGTCCTATTTTTTTTTTTTTTTGCCAACTGGAGGCCAAAGACCACTCTCAGTTCCCAGAGACCTCTCTCAGGCCCTTGTTTTATGGCCTTCTCCATGCATAGCAGGCTTCCCAGGTAAAGAATCTGCCTGCAGTGCAGGAAATCTGGTGTCATTCCCTGGGTCGGGAAGTTCCCCTGGAGAAGGAAATGGCAACCCACTCCAGCATTCTTGCCTGGAGAATCCCATGGACAGAGGAGACTGGTGGGCTGTAGTCCAATGGGTCACAGAGAGTTGGGCTTGTTCCTTCAAGGCTGAAGAAAATCATCTGCTATAATTTTGAATCTCTCTGACTTCCTCCTTTGGCTCTTATATCTTTTTTTTTAAAGAGCTTGCCAGGTTAGATGAAACTTACCCACACTCAAAGAGAAGTTAAACAGCAGATACACAACAGGATAGAATTTTCAGAGCCATCTTAGAATTCCACCACTTCCTTGGTGGTCCCGTGGCTAAGACTTGGTGCTCCCGTGGCTAAGACTTGGTGCTCCCGTGGCTAAGACTTGGTGCTCCCAATGCAGAGGGCCCAAGTTTCATCCTTGGTCAAGGAATTAAATCCCACATGCCTCACCAAAAAGACGCTGTGTGCAGCAAATAAGACAAGTAAATATTTTTTAAAAAGAATTCTGCTTTCTACATTCTTCTTTGAGATGTGAACTCTCCAAGGACAAGGATAGTCTCTCATTTGCCTTTGTATCCCTGTGATTGAACAGAATTAGTACTTGACATTTAGTGGTGGCGGTTTATTCACTCAGCCATGTCCAACTCTTGAGATCCCATGGACTGTAGTCCACCAGGCTCCTCTCTCCCTGGGAATTTTCCAGGCAAGAATATTGGAGTGGGTTGCCACTTCCTTCTCCAGGGTATCTTCCCAATCCAGGGATCAAATCCTGGTCTCCTGCATTGCACACAGACTCTTTTTTTTCCCCATAATTTTATTTATTTATATTTGGCTGAGCTGGGTCTTTGTTGTTTGTGAGCTTTGTGTAGTTGTGGGGGCTACTCCCCAGTTGTGGTGTGAGGGCTCCTCATGGTGGTAGCTTCTCTTGCGGCTGGTGGACTCTGGAGCACACGGGTTTCAGCAGCTGTGGTACACGGGCTTAGTTGCTCTGCAGTATGTGGGATCTTCCTGGACCAGGAATTGAACTTGTGTCCCCTGCATTGACAGGTGGATGCTTAACCACTGGACTGCCAAGGAAGCCCTGCAGGCAGACTCTTTACTGACACTCAGTAGCCATTCAGTAAAAGAATGGAGAAATGAGACAGAAATAGGAAGGGAACTTGTAGGGAAGGGAGATATTTAGAAGGAAAGTTAAATATGACTTGGTGGGTAATGGACTTTTTTTGGTAACTAATAAACTTTAATTTTGTTAACGTAGTAAAGTCAGTTTTATACAATTTGTATTTGTGTGTGTTTATTTTTATTTATTTTTAAATTGAAGTATAGTTTATTTCTGATGTTGTATTAGTTTCAGGTATATAGCAAAGTGATTCAGTTATATATGTATATGCTCTTTTTCAATTTATTTTCCATTATAGATTATTACAAGATATTGAATATGGTTCCCTGTGCTATTCCTTGTTATCTATTTTGTATATAGTAATGTATATCTGTTTATCCCAAATTCCTAATTTATTCCTCCTTTCCCCCACTTTCCCTTTTGGTAGCCATAAGTTTGTTTTCTATGTCTGTGAGTTTATTTCTGTTTTGTAAATAAGTTCATTTGTATCAGTTTTTCAGATTCTACATGTAAGTGATATCATGTGATGTCATACGATATTTGTCTTTCTCTGTCTGACTTAATATAATCATCTTAGGTCTATCCATATTGCTGCAAATGGCATTATTTCATTCTTTTCAATGACTGAGTAATATTCTATTGTATATGTATGTAGTACATCCTCCTTATCTTTTCCTCTGTCAATGGACATTTAGCTTATTTCCACATCTTGGCTATTGTAAATAATGTTGCTACGGGGCACATGGGGTACATATAAATTGTTTAATTAGAGTTTTCCTCTTTTCCAGATATGTGCCCAGGAGTGGGATTGCTGGATCATATGGCAGCTCTATTTTTAGTTTTCTAAGGAACCTCCATACTGTTTTCCATGTTGGCTGCATCAATTTACATCTCACCAACAGTGTAGGAGGGTTCCCTTGGAAACAGACATATGAACCTGAATCCTGGGTCTTTAAAGGTACCAGCAACCAGAGTTGGAAACCAAATAGGAGAAATTAAGTTGGGTGGGTTGTTGAAGAATGAATAGACAGAGTGAAAAACCATGAGCTTCATACAAGGTATGTTTTGTCTATGGGGCAACCCTGTGGGAATTTCCTGCAAACAAATGAGAGTGACAGTTTGGAACTCAGATGAGAGAGATGGATTGTGGTGAACTGTGTAGTTAAAGTTGTACCATAGTCTTCAGGACCCTTTTACCCCCCAGTCTTGCTCCACTGGGACCTCACCACCCAGCATAACTTGGTTCTTTTATTCTGGTTCTGTCTGCTATTTCTTTCCCTTTTTCATTTTCCAAATATTTGATTTTCCCGTCATATCTCAGCTTACTTATCCTATTCCTATTTAACCCTCCAGATGTAACTGTCAGAATGAAAACCCATTGCCAACTCCTTCAGGCTTGCTGATATAAATTTAACTGCAATAGACATTGGATGCTTATATGAAAGGAAATCAACCCTGAATATTCATTGGAAGGGACTGATCCTGAAGCTGAAACTCCAATACTCTGGCCATCTGATGGCAAAGAGCCAATTCATTGGAAAAGACCCTGGTGCTGAAAAAGATTGAGGGCAGGAGGAAAAGAGGGAAACAGAGGATAAGATGGTTGAATGGTTTCACCGACGCAATGAACATGAGTTTGAGGAAACTCCAGGAGATGGTGAAGGACAGGGAAACTTTGCGTGTTACAGTCCATGGGGTCACAAAGAGTCGGACAGGATCTAATGACTGAACAACAACAACGACAAAGAATATAACCTTGAGAATCCAGAAAAGCTGGATTCAAACACTGTCTCTGCTATTTGAACTGAATAATCATGATAGAGATGAATAATATCTCTGAATTTATTCCTTCTTCAAACAGGAACTTGAGCTATACAAATATTTTCAAGGGGATTAAAAAAATTATGTATGAAATGTTTAGTAAACTGTAGGTATTCATAAATATCTACTTTTTTTATTTAGGAAGGAATATGGATTTGTGCTTATATTTTGCTCTAGATTCACTAGCATTTTCCAAATTACAATTTTAGATGCTAAATCGATTAACAGTACTATCATGTAACTCAAAAATATTCATAATCCCTTTGGGATTGGGAAATAGCATGTAGTAGCAATAAATAAAAACTTACACATAATATAAAACTCATATTGTACTTGTTAGAAAAAATGAGGTAAGAAAAAAAATAAAAGTAAGGTCAGGTCTCTAAGAACTATTGTTTTATGCAATGTGTTCATGATAAAATGCAATTCCTTTTAAGTACAATGGTTGTGCACTTCTTGCAGCAAAAGCTAGCAGGTTTACATTTGCATATCTGCCTCCCAAGTAGATATGTAAAAGCTGGGAATTTCTGTGTCTGCCTATAATCTATGCCCAGCTCTCAGTACACTTTCTCCCATGGCCTCAGGGATTAGGACTACAGTCTTACTGTCTCCTATTCATCTTCATTTTCATCTGGCAGCCACAGTAGTCTTTCTAAAATGCAACTTGATCAAATCAGCCTCCACTTAGAATGAAAGGAACGCTCCCTATGTTGGCACCTAGGGCCCTTCACCACCAGTTTGCCTTTGATTTTTCCGATCTTCTCATCACTGCCCTTCATAATCTTTACTGGAGGTCCTACTTTCCCTCTTTTCTTTTTTTTGGAAACTGGCTCTATCTTCCCTGCCCTTTGCCTGGCTTAAGCCAGTCCTTCTTCCTCCCCCTCACTGTCCCCTGCTCCCCGTCTACACCACCTTCCCCCATCTGGGTTGAAGTTTTCAACCCAGTATATGCTTATAACCAAGTGTATGCTTGGTTAGGATTTATCTGCCAGTTTGGTTAGGACTTTCTTACACATTGAAGTAATTTATTCCCTTTGAAATATACATGCAGTAATTTTGGAGTAACGTCATTTAAACTGCTGGTTTACAAGACTCAGGTCTTGCTGACTACAGAGTTTAGGAATATTCCAGGCTGCCCAAGCAAACAGCTGTCGGTGTTGTGATGCAGGCACATTTCCCTTCAGTCTTGGTCTCGACATGTATTCCCACCCTGCCTTATACAGTTCAAGAACTCTGAGAATACAGCCTATGAGTCTCTCTGAGTCCCTGGAGATTCATTTGTTTGTCTTCGAAATTTAAGTAGAATCATGGCTGAAAATTTTCAGGTAAAACCCCAGGAGTCCTTACACAAAGAGGCAGCTGAAAAAGTTCCATAGTTGTATTAAAAAGGGCAAAAAAAAAAAGGGCAAAAAATCTTTTTCAGTTCTGTTATAAAAAAGATCACTTATGTCAGAGACATACTTCACCTGAGCAGAAACATGATCAGAAATAAAATGACTAGGTTGTTAAGATGAAGAAAGTCCTAGCATTTCAGCCAGTGAACTAAAAATGTAACTGAAGAATTCCTATAATGAAGATGGAGGAGAGTGTAGCTAACAACGTGTAATGTCTGCATCTCCCTTGCATAATCGCTTTTCAGTTATGTCATACACTTTTTGAAAATTTAGATATAGCTTCCCTGGTGGCTATATCTTGATAAAGAATCTGCTTGCAATGCAGGAGACCTGGGTTTGATCCCTGGGTTGGGAAGATCCTCTGGAGGAGGGCATGGCAACCCACTCCAGTATTCTTACCTGGAGATTCCCATGGACAGAGGAGGCTGATGGGCTACAGTCCATGGGATTGGACAGAGTCGGACACTACTGAAGCGACAGCATGCACTCAATCACTATTTAAAACAACCTGCTTATTAACTGATTATATACATCGTGACCTGGAGAAAAGGCAGAAAAGCAACTTAAAAACTCACTAGAATGATTGCTTTTCCTTTATGGTAACTGCAGCCATGAAATAAAAAGACAATTATTCCTTGAAAGAAAAGTTATGACCAATCTAGACAGCATATTAAAAAGCAGTGACATTACTTTGCCAACAAAGGATCGTATAGTTGAGGCTATGGTTTTTCTAGTAGTCATGTATGGATGTGAGAGTTGGACTATAAAGAAAGCTGAGCACTGAAGAATTGATGCTTTTGAACTGTGGTGTTGAAGAAGACTCTTGAGAGTCCCTTGGACTGCAAGGAGATCCAACCAGTCCATCCTAAAGGAATTAGCCCTGAATGTTCATTGGAAGTACTGATGTTGAAGCTGAAACTCCAGTACTTTGGCCACCTGATGCCAAGAGCTGACTCATTGGAAAAGACCCTGATGCTGGGAAAGAGGCAGGAGAAGAAGGGGATGACAGAGGATGAGATGGTTGGATAGCATCACTGACTCAATGGACATGAGTTTGGGTAAACTCTGGGAGTTGGTGATGGAAAAGGAGGCCTGCAGTCCATGGGGTCTCAAAGAGTCGGACATGACTGAGTGACTGAACTGAACTGAACTGAACTGAACTACCCTTCCAGAAATGTATAGAAGCATGCACTGGATTGTCTATTTACTCACCTATTTCTGCAAGGCCGCAGAAGCTCATGAAAATAGGTGCTCTGTGTCATTGATGTGGCCCATCCCCTAGCACATTGCCTTAAAAATATTCCTATAAATGTCATGAGCTATCCACTGAACCAAAGCTACATCATCTTCAACAACAACAAAAAAATCTGCAATATTACATCCCTCACCTCCAAAAGCAGTAAAGTTAAATTATCAAACTTTCACTGTCAATATTATTTACTAAATTGACTACAGATTGAAGGCATTAGGAGACTTTATTGGATTAGGAACACAACAAAGGAAAAAGTTTTAGATTGGTTTAAAAAAAGCCTTCAGATTATAAAGTATGACTAGGTTTATTAAAAAGAATGAAATAATCCTATTTGCAACAACTTGGCTAGACCTAAAGATTGTCACACTGCATCAAATAAGTCAAAAAGAGGAGAAATACTGCATGATGTCCCTTGCCCACAGAATCTAAAAAAATTATACAAATGAACTTATTTACAAAACAAAAACAGACTCACAGACTTAGAGAATGAATTTCTGGTTGCCAGCAGGGAAAGGATGAGAGGAAGGGATAGTTAGGGAATTTGGGATGGATAAGTACTCACTGAGCTTCCCAGATGGCGGTAGTGGTAAAGAATCTGCCTGCTAATGCAGGAGATGCAAGAGATGTGGGTTCAATCCCTGACTTGGGAAGATCCCCTGAAGAACATGGCAACCCACTGTAGTATTCTTGCCTGGAGAATCCCCATGGACAGAAGAGCTTGGCAGACTACAGTCCACAGGGTCTCAGAGAGTTGGACATGACTGAAGCAACTTAGCAGGCACTCATGCAAGTACAGTCTATGGGGTTGCACAGAGTCAGACATGACTGAAGCGACTTAGCAGCAGCAGCAGCGGCGGATAACCAACAAGGACTGACTTTATTGCACAGGGAATTCTGCTCAATGTTATGTGGCAGGCTGGATAGGAGTGGAGTTTGGGGGAGAATGGATCAATGTATATATATGGTTGAGTTCCTTTGCTGTCCACCTGAAATCATTGCAGTGTTCATCAGCTATGCTCCAATATAAAATAAAGTGTTTAAAAAATAAAAAAATATGACTTCTATATATTTTAGTTATATATAAGGTTATATATATTTTACAATGAAACATATTAATTCCATAACAAAAAGGTTAAAATATTTGTTATGATTAGAATAGATATCAATCTTTGTTAGAAACGTGTAAGAAGCGTGCAAACTGGCATCTGTCCAGGGTGATGGCTGTCCCACCTGCCTAGGGAAGGCCTCCAAAGCTTTCACCCAGAAGCACAGCAGATCTCATCAGGGGCACCTTAATTACTGTAGCTGTTAAGGTAAATCAATATAATTGTGAGAGCATAGGGAGTAGGGAAGAGTTATATTTTGCAAAACAATCCATGGGATCAAGCAGCCAAGAGTTTAATTTGGAAATGCGAATATCTATCACTTAGGTTTTCAGACACTGTTTCTGTGGACAGTGAAGGAATCAGGAGGACAAGGCAACAACAACATCAAATGAAAAAACAGGGCAAGAGGAGTTATTTTCATACATTCTATTAATTTACATTATATTGCATATGAGAAAGGTGATTTTCTTGATCCAAATGATTTCACCCATTGACACCATTAAGCGCGGACTTCCCTGGTGGTCCGGTGGTTAAGACTTCCGGTTCCAATGCAGAAGGCAGGGTTCAGTACCAGGCAGGGAGTTTAGATCCCACGAGTCTCATGGCCAAAACAACCCAACCATAAACAGAAGTAATACTGTAAGTAATACTGAAATTCAATAAAGACTAAAAATGGTCCACATAAAAAAAATCTGAAAAAATTTTAAACCATTAAGACATCGCAAAAATTCTGTTTGGGCAGTTTGATGATATCTTCCTTTTCAGGGAGGAAGGTGAGATGCCACTAAGTTCAGAAGGACGCTTTCTTTCCTATGTTCAAGAAGGGATTGGGTAACAACTAGGCGGTAGCCTTCTTTCGGATCTGTTTGCCAAAGCCCCAATACCCATTAGAATTTTCTGGGGCTGGGAGGCTGAAGAGCAAGAACTGGGGAGGCTGGATTTGGGAGGCCTGGTTTCTCGTGCCACTTTTTAGCCTGCGGACACTGCACACACTATTTTTACCCCTTCGGTTTCATTATTCGGGAGACGGCAGCGATACTGTGTCTGTGTCATGCGGCTGTTACGATGATGTGCCGGGCTTGTGTGCGAAAAGCCCTTTACAAACCGTTAAACCCTCTCCAGATGTTACTTATTATCGCCTTTCTAAAGCACAGGAGACTGCAGAAAAGACTCCTTGACACTTTTAGTCAAAACTTGACCCTAAGCTCATTCCCGCTGCAAAGCGAAAGGGTTGTGGTGCCCCACACCAGGCCGGGGCAGGGTCACCCACGCTGCCAGTGTACAGTCACTGCAGTATTCATTCCGAGAGGCTGCTGGCCCTCGGCCCTCCCACCCGTCTCCCGCGGAGTGCCCGCGCAGTTGCTCTCATCGGGGTGGTGCCCGCGAGAGGGCGTGGGCAGGGCGGGGCCGAGAAACTCGGGGCGGGGCGTGGCCTCCCGGGGGCGGGCGGGGCCTCGCCTCCCGGGCGTTCCGGGGCCGCCGGCGCGCGGGGCTAGCCAGCCAGCGAGGGACGAGCGCGCGGCCCCTGCGCACTCGGCCGCCGCCCGCGCGCGTCGCTGGCACCGCTGCGTTCTCGCCTCCGCGGTTGGGCGCCGGGTCCCGAGCGAGCCGTAGCTGAGCGCCCCGCGCTCCCGCACCTGCGCCCCTTCCTCACCGCAACAGGTCAGGGGCGGGCGGAGGCGGCGAGGGCGCGCCTGCCGAGACTGGAGGACTCCAGGTCTGGAAGGTGAGCGGAACCCTGCGCCCCGCTCCCCCGAGCTGGAGGTGGGGCAGTGGGGGTGGTCAGCCCGGTCCCGGCGCCGCGGCCGCTTTCTTCTGGGAAGCCCCGGCTCTCCCGCCTCGCAGTCGGCTTCCCAGCACGCTGACTCAAGTCGCTTGGCGTTCCCACTTTTCCGGTGGGAACCTTCGGGGAGAACGGGCGAGGGAGACGCCGAGCTCTCCACCTCCCTTACCATCCTTGGCAGGTAGCGTCTAGAAAAACTGGAGAGGGCAGCGCAGGAAGAGACCCGTCCTCCTCCCCACCTCTCTCACGCCACCGAATCCCACGGCTGCCCGTGCCTCCCGGGTCTTGCGGAGAGATGTTCGCGTGTTGGAACCTGGTCCCGGGGTTGCGTAATAGAAGAGTCCCAGAAGTTTCTCCGGGGGTGGGGGTAAAAGAGGGGCTTTTCTCTGCTCAGTTACGAGGCCCCCTCCCCCCTTCATCGTCACCCCTCCCCTCCCTACGTCTAGGAGAACGATTAGTGGTTCCAATCTCCTCAAATTGTGATCGAGATGGAGGTGTGCGGCGGGGGTCCGCAGACTCTAGAGAGGGAGGGGAAAAGTTGGAGGCACCTTCTGAGACCTGCGCCCTGATATGGCGCAGCGGGAGACGGCGTCTGCAGAGCGTGGAACTGGTTAATTTCCCTCGGTGATACATTCTTCTTGAGGTCTGATCCTCTGACTGCCACACGCTAGCCCTCCGACTTTGCGATCGCCGGGGTCGGCGAATTAGGAGGGAGAGGACCTGGAGCGTTACAGGAATCATCCTTTACCTTAAGGTGCTTGGGAGTTACGTTAATGAAGCTGCGAGGGACCTGCGAGGGTCTTGCGACTCTCCTCCTAGGTTAGTCTCCTTGGAGTTTCCGCAGACCCCGTATTGTTATGTAAATTGCCCCGGGAAGACCCTTGGCTTTGGAGGTGAAAATGAGTCCGGTCTTCCGGGAGCCCATCTCTGTTGGGGGGTTGGGGTGGGGGTGGGGTCCGAAGTGGGGGTGGGGAAGGGCTTGAAGACGAAGTTGTTTTTTTTTTTAAACAAAACAGTGGGATGGGATAATCTTAACCCAGTTGGTGCACGTCGTAGGAGGGGGTGGGGGCGGGGAGGAGGGATGACTTACCATCCAGAAACCAGAAATTTAAAACTTAAAGGCGAAACCGTACGTTAAGGCGAAGACCCATGGATGTTCCTTGAGACGCTTGGCAGGTAAGAAGAGCTCAGTAATTGAGGCACAGAAACCCCAGTCAAGGGATCGGCCTGAGAATGTGGGTAATTTTGCTTG
The DNA here is from genome assembly GCA_007570785.1 of Antilocapra americana. Lineage (NCBI taxonomy): Eukaryota > Metazoa > Chordata > Mammalia > Artiodactyla > Antilocapridae > Antilocapra > Antilocapra americana. The sequence continues at coordinate 5,425,178 of ML660770.1, read as the reverse complement.
TGGAAGATTGTTTCAGAGCAAGGTCATACAGAGTTGGTAGAAGGTACGGGCAGTAGTGGGACCCTCCACCCCGCTCCCGGACCTACCTGATGTCAGACTCCAGGAAGCGATAGAAGTCACGAAAAAGAAAGACCTTGGGACTCGGGAGTCTAGTTCTGCTTTAGAGGCTTAAGAATACCTAGGCATGCCCTGTTTCAATGTTTACTTCCTCTGTCTAATGTATTTCCTTAGCTGGCCTTTCATCTTTAGTGGAAAGGGTTCCTTGAGTGTATATTCTGGAAATTCACAGGAGAGTTGAAAACTCTGAATGGTTTGCCTGCTTTCATTTAGAGGTGGTGTCTGTTTGCCAAGGTCGGAAAGTATTGTATTTGAAGATAAATATGCAGAAGAGGAATGGAGAGAACTAAAAGATAATAACCCAAGAGAATGAAGGAACTGAGAAAGTAGAATAGATAACTAGTACTTAAAATGCTAATTTGAATTCAGCTAACTGAGGACAGAGGGGACCAAGGAAAGAATTTGAGACATGTTTGCTCACTTTCGGACAAAGAGGTACTGAAGGACACAAGGTTTTGGAGGAAAAAAGGAATTTAAATATTGGGGACTTCCTCACCCCTCCACCCCTTCTTTTCTTTTTCTAAATAGAACTGACAGCGATGATGTGGCTGGAGATATGGAACTTGGAGGTGTGTTGCTGTGGACCCTTTGCAGGAAGAAAATGAACTGTTACATATCAGAATTAATAAGTCTTATTCATTCACTGTGGCAGTTGAATTTCTGTAGTGTCTTTGGCATTTGCTTAACTCTTCAACCTCTTAAAAATATGATTTTCAAGACTTACATTGTGTTAATTTTGAATACAGCAATCATCAAGGGGCTGAGAATTTATGGCAAGAGTAAAGATTAGGTGATTTTCAACATTGCTTTCTCTTACAAAATGTAAAATATGCATGCATTTCCACCAGAAGTCACTGTTCCTTTGGGAGGTTATGAGATCTTAGTAGTTAGACTATGTCAAAACTGGCTTTCTCTTCTATTTCCTATTTGTTTAACTGAATTTCACAAGAAGTTACTGGAGCTAAAAGTTATTTTTATTGACTAAAATACTTGCTTAATTTGGCTTTGATTACATGGAAGAAGTTGTCTAAGATACATATATATATATATATATATATAAATATGAGTTGCATCTTTATTAGGAACATTTATAAGTCACTGGAGCCATGCGATTGTTTAGTTGAAGTTATAGTGCTTTGGGAGTTGAAACGATGGATTAAAAAATAAATAAACGTGGGAAAGACAAACTTGTTTTCCATATTTTTAAAGACGCAAACAAAAGGAGTTTCCTGCTCAAGTCTATAATTTGTGCTTTCATTGATCAAATTTGCATAATGCTGCAAGTAAGTTGACTTTATGAAGTTAGTCCTTTATTAAAATTCCAAATCTTAAGATAGATTTGTGCTGTTACTTGTGAAAAGGATAGAACTACTTTATATATAAACATCTGGATTGTTATAAGACATACACAGGGGACAATATACCCTGCAGATGTCCCTTAAGGTATGGCATCATAGCTAGAAAATTCTTACTATTGAATCCCTACCCTGAAAGGTGTCCTTGAATTCACTTGCTATCTTAGTACTTCTGTTGAAGGTAGAAGCCCAGAGTTCCCCTATTTTAAGACTGTACTGTTAACAAATTTTTCAGGAGATTGAGAAAGTATGTTACAGAGTTCAAATTAAGTAACTGTATTTACCATACTCATAGAAAGTTTTGTAAATAAATTATATTTTTCATTAAATTATAAAGTCAACAATGACTCCTATTCTCAATGATATTTAATTGACTGTGGCTTTCCAGCAGTCTCTCGTTAGACACAGCAGTAGCTTATTTAATATTTGCTGAATTAATATTAGATTTTATTACAAGAGATTACATAAACCCTGTCGTCTGTTTGCTAAAATTCTACCACCGTGCAGAAGTAAATGTGAACTATTTAGTTCTTTGTAGGTGCACATCTTTATTCCTGGCTGTTCATAAGAGCATAAGAGATTGTTGTAGATGGGAAACCATGAGGCTCTCAGGCCTAGAGGGTTGCTAATAGGCATTTCTGTCTTAGGCCTTAGGACAGAACTCTTTCAGTAGTGTTCTCCAGGGGAAGAAAATCAGCTGATTTTCTTAAATTATCTGGCCCATTTAAAACATGACTAAGGATTTCTTGCTCAAGCAACTTTTTCCTATTAAATGACTGAGATTATTGTGACAAGTGGAGTCCAGAGAAATCAATTACATCATTAATGTAATACCTCATGTTCCTTCCCCTTACCTTATAAGATTCCAGTATCCTCTAAGTGCCAGACAGTGCTCTCAGCGTTGGAGGAACTGAGAACACCAGATTCAGGCAGAGAAAGAGCCCATGCAGGTGGAGTTGGTGTCCACAAAGCACGCAGCACAACAGTTGTTTACCAATGGCGTTCACATGACATATCATTTAAGCCTAAATGCAACTCTGAAGTTGGAGTTCATTTTCCATTTTAAAATCAGGAAATTGAGTTGAAGAAGTTAAATGACTTGACTCTGTGACTCAAAGTCTGGTGCCCTTTCTACTATGGGTACACTGTTGGCCATGTTGATATGTGGTTTCCTGTTTTTCAAGAATTACAGCTTGACTCTCAAATATAAATAGTGTTTCTCCTTGGCTAAGTAATTCTTTCTAATCATTATGGGAATAAAAAAGCAGGTAGTTTCATTTAGCATTTGGGATGTACATTTGTGACTCCAGAGGAGAATATGCAGCCCTATTAAACAGATATGCGGTGCTTATTTGCACCAAGTAAGCACCGTCCTAAAAATTAAACGCAAGGGCTTAGGAACCATCTCTGTTAGTGCTTCAAATCTGTTATTCAGGTTACGAAAGGTCAATTCAAATCCCTATGTAAATCAGGATATACTCATACTGTTTCCTTTCATTTTATAGATATGGTGAATATATGCAGTATAGTGGCGTTTTTCAGACTTACAGTAAGCATCAGAATCTCCTGAAAAACCTAAAGATGCACATATGTCTTTCCCTTTCCCACCCCCACAGTTTCTGAATCAGTAGGTCTGGGGTAATGCCCAAGAATTTGCACTTGTAACATGTTTGCAGGTGATATTGATGCTTCTAGTTCTGAAATTACACTTTGAGGAATACTGCAGTATAGCAGAGAATTTAAAAGCATGGTTTCTAAACCAGACAGCTTGGGCTTGAATCTTGGATATGCCACCTACTCTAGCTGTCAGACCTCAGGCAGATTACTTAACTTCTTGTCAAGAACTGTGAAGGCTCTGACATTTTACCCTACTTTCAAGCTCAAAAACTAACCTGCCACAGTTTCATGGACTCTTGGGAATGGCTTTATTACTTGTAATAATGGCTATAGCCAGACTATTACCATTTTCTTACACTGGTTCCCTAAGACCCAGTTTCCAAAGAGGGGAGATGTGGAAAGAGTCAGATGGTACCTGCAAACACAGTGGATAAACACTAAGGAGAGAAATCCTCATCTTTAGGGAATCCTAATCTTTTATAATGGGTGGTTGGTACACCTGCCCTTTGCTCCATAGGGAGACATTTTTCAAGGCTGTTCTTTATATAAGCATCCTTAAAGGTCATCTGGAATAAAGGTGGTTGATGCCTCTGCTTATACAATATGCAGAAATGACCCATGAAGAGTTGGCGTCCAACACTCTCTCATTCCCTTAGACAATGGGTTTAAGATACTATTGTATCTCCCTTTCTGGGTAGTTGGGTAGATTAAAGGTAATATGATTTGGCAAGTACTTGAAGCAGAACATAATAAGTGCTGCATAAGTATTTCCTATTATTACTGCTGAAGGGGAAAAAATTGTTTTTTTTTTAAATGGCAAGTATTGCCTTATAAGATGAAATAATTGTTTTACTGAGTATCCCTAACTTTAAGTTTATTCCAAGACATTTCTCTGATGGGTCTAAATGCTAAAATAGGGATGATGCGTTGTACAGTGTTTTACCATTCCATGGGGAATGAGGCAGAAACATTTATTGCCCACAGTCAGTGCTCTCCACCTCCTTCGGTCACACAGAATCACGTGACTAATTCTGCCCAGTGGGCTGTTCGTGAGAGTAACATGTTCTGGACTGAAGCCTTTAAGTGGCTCTCACAAGACCCTCTACTTCTTGTTTACTATAGTAAACTTTGCAGCCATGTTTTGAGATTGTGGAGCTTCCAACTTGGATTTTTTCCAGCTTAGGTTTCTCAGTGTGGAGTGAAGCTCCCTGCCTCCTCAGTAACCGCCGCCCCCCCCCCCCCCCCCCGCCCCATTTGCAATGAACATAAAGAATGACCAGGAAATAAGTTTTTGTGCCATCAAGCCACTGAGATGTGGGGCTTAATTTGCCACAATAGCATAGCCTTGTTGTTGTTGTTTAGTCACTTAGTCGTGTCTGACTCTGCATCCCCGAGAACTGAGCTCACCAGGCTCCTCTGTCTGTGGGATTTCCCAGGCAGGAATACTGAATAGGTTACTGTTTCCTTCTCCAGGCGATCTTCCTGACCTAGGAATCAAACCTGAGTCTCCTACCACTGAGCCTCCTGAGAAGCCCAGCATAACCTAAACTATCCTTACTATATTCCACTACCTATAATACCTGCCTAATTGAGAAAGTTGACAGTAATTTTAAAATACAGACTCTGGGCATGTATATGTAAAGCTGAATACAGAGCTTACATTCTGTTGAGGTATGAGCCATCAACACTTACATATTTATTTGCTTATTTAGCAGAAGTTAATTTCAGATAGTGTAAGTACTGTGAGAAGATAAGCATGGCCAACACCGCTCTTTTCCTCCCCAGTGCTCATTCCCGTTTTTTGTTGCTAAGAGAACCTTGATTATGCATGGGATTACACTGGGCGCAGCCTTAGGTGACAGATCATGTTTGTTCTCTCTGAACTGACTGAGAGTTCAGTTCAGTCTCTCAGTCATGTCTGACTCTTTATGACCCCATGAATCGCAGCACGCCAGGCCTCCCTATCCATCACCAACTCCCGGAGTCCACCCAAACCCATATCCATTGAGTCGGTGATGCCATCCAGCCATCTCATCCTCTGTCGACCCCTTCTCTCCTACCCCCAATCCTTCCCAGCATCAGGGTCTTTTCCAATGAGTCAACTCTTCGCATGAAGTGCCAAAGTAGTGGAGTTTCAGCTTCAACATCAGTCCTTCCAATGAACACCCAGGACTGATCTCCTTAGGATGGATTGGTTGGATCTTCTTGCAGTCCAAGGGACTCTCAAGAGTCTTCTCCAACACCACAGTTCAGTAGTATCAATTCTTAAACACTCAGCTTTCTTCACCTTCCAACTCTCATATCCATACATGACTACTGGAAAAACCATAGCCTTGACTAGACGGACCTTTGTTGGCAAAGTAATGTCTCTGCTTTTCAATGTGCTATCTAGTTTGGTCATAATTTTCCTTCCAAGGGGTAAGCGTCTTTTAATTTCATGGCTGCAATCACCATCTGCAGTGATTTTGGAGCCTCCCCAAAATAAAGTCAGCCATTGTTTCCACTGTTTCCCCATCTATTTGCCATGAAGTGATGGGAATGGATGCCATGACCCTAGTTTTCTGAATGTTGAGCTTTAAGCCAACATTTTCACTCTCCTCTTTCACTTTCATCAAGAGGCTTTTTGGTTCCTCTTCACTTTCTGCCATAAGGGTGGTGTCGTCTGCATATGTGAGGTTATTGATATTTCTCCCAGCAATCTTGATTCCAGCTTGTGCTTTTTCCAGCCCAGTGTTTCTCATAATGTACTCTGCATATAAGTTAAATAAGCAGGGTGACAATATACAGCCTTGACGTACTCCTTTTCCTATTTGGAACCAGTCTGTTGTTCCATGTCCAGTTCTAACTGTTGCTTCCTGACCTGCATACAGGTTTCTCAAGAGACAAGTCAGGTGGTCTGGTATTCCCATTTCTTAAAGAATTTTCCACAGTTTATTGTGATCCACACAGTCAAAGGCTTTGGCATAGTCAATAAAGCAGAAATAGATGTTTTTCTGGAACTCTCTTGCTTTTTCGATAATCCAGCAGATGTTGGCAATTTGATCTCTGGTTCCTCTGCCTTTTCTAAAACCAGCTAGAACATCTGGAAATTCATGGTTCACGTATTGCTAAAGCCTGGCTTAGAGAATTTGGAGCATTACTAGTGTGTGAGATGAGTGCAATTGTGCGGTAGTTTGAAGATTCTTTGGCATTGCCTTTCTTTGGGATTGGAATGAAAACTGACCTTTTCCAGTCCTGTGGCCACTGTTGAGTTTTCCAAATTTGCTGGCATATTGAGTACAGCACTTTCACAGCATCATCTTTTAGGATTTGAAATAGCTCAACTGGAATTCCATTACCTCCACTAGCTTTGTTCGTAGTGATGCTTTCTAAGGCCCACTTGACTTCACATTCCAGGATGTCTAGCTCTAGGTGAGTGATCACACCATCGTGATTATCTGAGTCGTGAAGATTTTTTTTGTACAGTTCTTCTGTGTATTCTTTGCACCTCTTCTTAATATCTTCTGTTTCTGTTAGGTCCATACCATTTTGGTCCTTTATTGAGCTCATCTTTGCATGAAATGTTCCCTTGGTATCTGATTTTTTTGAAAAGATCTCTAGTCTTTCCCATTCTGTTGTTTTTCTCTATTCCTTTGCCTTGATCGCTGAGGAAGGCTTTCTTATCTCTCCTTGCTATTCTTTGTAACTCTGCATTCAGATGGGAATATCTTTCCTTTTCTCCTTTGCTTTTCACTTCTCTTCTTTTCACAGCTATTTATAAGGCCTACTCAGACAGCCATTTTGCTTTCTTGCATTTCTTTTCCATGGGGATGGTCTTAATCCCTGTCTCCTGTACAATGTCACGAACCTCCGTCCATAGTTCATCAGGTATTCTGTCTATCAGATCTAGTCCCTTAAATCTATTTCTCACTTCCACTGTATAATCATAAGGGCTTTGATTTAAGTCATACCTGAATGGTCTAGTGGTTTTCCCTACTTTCTTCAATTTAGTCTTAATTTGGCAATAAGGAGTTGATAATGTGAGCCACAGTCAGCTCCTGGTCTTGTTTTTGCTGACTGTATAGATAGAGCTTCTCCATCTTTGGCTGCAAAGAATATAATCAATCTGATTTTGGCGTTGACCATCTGGTGATGGCCACGTGTAGAGTCCTCTCTTGTGTTGTTGGAAAAGGGTGTTTGCTATGACCAGTTTGTTCTCAGTCAGTGATAACAATTTGTATCTTGATTTATCTGTTTCCCCTGAAGCTGGAGGAGGCCATGTGACCTCATTTTGGTTTTCAAGTAGTAGAGGTTTGGGGAAGGACTTTCCTGATGTGGCTAACATAGCCACACCTTCATCCTCCCATCTTCCTCCTGCCTTGCATGTTGAAAAGATGTCTGATTATGACCAGCAACTTTTTTGTACCATGAGATGATGTGCCTGGAAACAACATGCTAAATGTGACTGAGCAGGAAGAGCCAGAGTTCCCAATGGCCTCATTGTATGGCTAAAATTATACCAGTAGCCACCTTCCTTTAGACTTGTTATTGTTGCTGTTGTTCAGTCGCTAAGTCGTGTTCGACTCTCTGCAGCGCCATGGACTGTAGCACACCAGGCTTCCCTGTCCTTTACTATCTCCTGGAGTTTGCTCAGATTCATGTTCATTGAGCCAGTAATGCTATCTAACCGCCTCATTCTCTGCCGCCCTCTTCCCCTTTCACCTTCAGTCTTTCCCAGCATCAGGGCCTCGAGAAATTGTTGTTTAGTTGCCAAATCGTGTCTGAGTCTTTGCTCGTGCCAGGCTACTTTGTTCATGGAATTTTCCAGTAAAGAATACTGGAGTGGGTTGCCATTTCCTTCTCCAGGGGATCTTCCCGAACCCACATCTCCTGCATTGGCAGGCAGGTTCTTTACCACTAAGCCACCAGGGGAATCCAGAAATATCAGAAGCAAGCAATTATTACTTGCAGCTAGTCACATGCTGAACCCATATAATGAAATAGTACATGGCTTGGCTGGAGGCACTTCAGTGCTACATTTGCTGCTGCATTCAGGGAAGGGCTCTTGGAGAACGCGTCATTTGAGCTGAATGATGGCAGGGAGCTAACAGGCTGTGGGATGTGGACTTGAGTTTGGACTTGTCCACCACCTTGAACAAGGGTTTGAAATGGAGAAGAGGTCATTGGGGAAATTGTGTTCCAGTATGAATGTCTTGAGGGCTTCATGTCGTGCTGGAGAGCTAAAGGAACTGTAGGCAATCAGGTCAGTTTGGGGCCCTGAGAGTATGAGCTGCTTGGGGTAGAGTTCTGGAGAATTCAGATGAAAACAGTGTATGATCCATGACTCACCGCTGACACATTGCCAGTTACCAAGAGGCTGTTATTCCTGGAGGGTATGTGTGGAAAAGGGGAAGGCGAGCTGACCAGGGACTAGACCAGACCAGACATCCTCAGGCCTCTGGGCAGTTGTTTTCCTCATATTATCCTCTGGAAACTGGGTCATGGTCATGGGGCTTTGAGACCTACTTAGCAGCTGTTTGTCCAGTTGAAAAGCTTCTCTAATGTTATAGATTGTCTTGAACATGTGCTTTGGTTGGCAGAAAAATAACCAGGACAACTACTACTATTGAATGCTTACCATGAGCTTGGCAAGGTGCTAAAAATAGGACACCCCTTTCATTTAACCCTTGAACAACCCCCCAGGAAGCTCCATGTTACTGATAAGAAGGCTGAGACCTCGAGGTCGTATAGCTAGGAGGTTGCAAAGCAGGCCTTTAAACCAGCACATCATCGCAAAGACCCCTGAGAGCACGTTCCCAGAACTGTGTTAGGTTTGGGAGCGCTTAGTGGCCTAAAACAGGAGGGAGGTTCACGAGGGAGTGGACATACACATACCTACAGCTGATTCATGCTGATACATGGTGGAAACCAACACAGTATTGTAAAGCAGTTATACTCCAATTAAAAATAAATTTAAATAAAAATACAAATAAAATGTAAAAAAAAAAAATGACCTAAAACAGAATATTTGAAGATATCCTGAGTCTTTTTTTTTTGTATTCCTCTTCCCTCTTTTTCTTTCCTTGTAGTTATATATATATATATATATATATGGTGTGAGAGTCTTTAAAACTTTTACTTGAAATGTTTTTCTTCTATTTTGGGGAGAAAAGCAGTTTGATGTATGTGACATTTTTATTTGTGAATAAATTTGCATGGCAAGAGGCTGGAAGGCCTGTGAAAGGGTCACTTAAATAGCTCTGACAGTGCATTCCTACATGAAACAGTCTATGTCAGTTACATAAGAGGTAAGATTGACATTGCTGACTTAAATAAGAATTGCTGTGTACTGAATGTCCATGATGTGTCCGTGTGCTGGCCAGTTTAGCTCGATTTATAAAGCACTGTTCTTGGTAAATAGGTAAAATAGGTAAAACAGGTCATTTTTCCATTTTATAGGAAGGAACACTGAGGCTGGTAGGGCTTAATTTGCCCGAAGTGATCACCTGTCTTGCTTAAGCGTCCTTTTTTTTTTTTTTTTTGCTGTACAGCATTACTCTGTTTTTAAAATAGAGCCACATTGGACTCTTACCTGCTTTAAATGTTTAAAAATTATTTTATTTGGCTGTTGGGTCTTTGTTGTGGCACACGGAATCTTTGTTGCATCATTCAGGATCTTTCGTTGTAGAGTGCCAGCTCTTGTTGCTTCACATGGGCTCAGTAACTGTGGCTCAGTCGGTTGCTCTGAGGCATGGAAGATCTTAGTTCCCTGACCAGGGATTGAACCCATGTCCCCTGCACTGCAAAGCAGATTCTTAACTACTGGATCACCAGGGAAGTCCCTTACGTACTTTTTTTAATCTCAGGATTTTAAACTGACTCCCCCACCCCCACATATTTTTCTGCTTTGTCTTTATAATCTGGTGAAAATAATATAAAAATATATGAAGACTTCAGGAAGACCTGATTTCAGTATTTATGGGTCAGGAAGTTCCCCACCCCCAACCATTATACTTAGAGAAGAAAATGTTTATGCAGATAATAAAAGGATTCATAGCACACAGAATAAGAGATGAAAGTGCTGCCTTCCAGAGAAACCACTGTCAACAGTTGAGTATGTGTGTATGTGTTTGTTAAGGGTGTGTGTTACGCATAAATATCAAAAGAAAGCATTTTCTTTTCAAGCAAATTGGCTCACAGTGTACATTTTGCTCAGCATCTTGCTTGGATAAACCTTTTTGATGTTACACTGTGTTTTATGTATCATAATTTACCCTTTCTGTGTTGGTATGTATTAGGTTGTTACCAATTTCCTTGATATTACAAACAGTTTATTGGACAAACCTTCTTGTACAAATGTGGCCATTTTTAAGAAAGATTCTTTGAAGGAGACATTAACTGAAACATATACTAATGACCTTCCTTAGCAGCACTTTAGGATCATAACTTTCCTAACTACAGTAAGCTTCCATTCTAACCTAACTAACCTTGTATCTGAATATTCATTGGAAGGACTGATGGTGAAGCTGAAACTCCAATACTTTGGCCACCTGATGCAAAGAACTGACTCATTGAAAAAGATCCTGATCTTGGGAAAGATTGAAGGCAGGAGGAGAAGGGGACAACAGAGGATAAGATGGTTGGATGGCATCATCAACTTGCTGGACATGAGTTTGAGCTCCGGGAGTTGCTGAAGGATAGGCTGAATTTGTTTTTTTTCTGGGAGACATTAGTCAATCTAGTGGTGATGGAGCCTCCTTGCTCTTGCCTCTGTGGAAAGGATCGCGTCACCAAGCAGGGTTATGAGTCTGAGTTGCATACACAACTCCTGGGTTGTGCCTATGGCCAGATGGCTCTCTCACTTTGTACTTCACTCACCCACCTAAGAAACCTGTCATGAGACCCAGGATTCAGCTGACTCCATCTGTCTTGGATGTCTCAAAGTTCCTAGGATGATTTTGTTTGGTTTGGTTGCTCAGTCGTGTCTGACTCTTTGTGACCCCATGGACTGTAGCCTGCCCAGCTCCTCTGTCTGTGGGATCTCTCAGGCAAGAATACTGGAGTGGATTGCTATTTCCTTCTCCACTGGGACCATTAAAAAAGGGGGGGGGGCTTTATTTGTTTATAGAAGTTAAGTTCATAGCAAAACTGAGTGGAAGGCATGGAGGTTGCTCAGAGACCTCCCTGTCCCCGCCACCGCCCCCAGCTTTCCCCCACTCAGTATCTCCCACTGGCGCGGTACATTTATTACCATTGACATGAGCCCTGACACCTCGTCATCCTGAGTGCTAGGCCATCTTTTACTGCAGCTCAGCCTGGCTTGCATGGCTTGTGCCTCACTTCCTTTAAGCCCTTGCTGAAATGTTTCCTTCTCTGACCACTCGATATAAAATTGCAACACCTTGCCTCATTTCCTGTCTGGCCCTCTACACTTTTCACTTAGTTTTTTTCTATGACACTTTTTCAAGTGGAACATCTGTATAGAATGCTTCATCTTTGCTCGCTTTCTGTACTTTGTAAGCTCAGTGATGGCAAGCGCCCATTTCCTTCCCTCTTCTTTTCTTACAATAGATGCCCAGGAAATATTTGTTGGCTCAGAGGGCTTCCCTGGTGGTCCAGGAGGGGTGGGGACTTCGACTTTCAATGCAGGGGTTTGGACCCACATGCCCCTCAACCAAAACATACAACAGAAGCAAATATAGTAACGAATTCAGGAAAGACTTTAAAAAATGGTCCACACCCCAAAAATCTTAAAAAAAAAATTTTTTTTATTGGCCCAGTGAATAAATGAACAAACAAGGAAACTCAGAACCTCTTTGTCAGGTGAGACTCCCTAAACAGCTTCGCTCCCCACCTCCTCCTTTCTGCCTCAGTCAGCCCTGGGGTGGGTGCTCTTGGCTATTGAGCAGCTAACAGGTGGGTCATCTTCATTGGGAGGATTGTTCTGGGGACTACCATCATGGACACTACTCTGACTTCCCTGGTGGCTCAGGCGGTAAAAGCAGCTGCCTACAATGTGGGAGACCCGGGTTCGATCCCTGGGTCAGGCAGATTCCCTGGAGAAGGAAATGGCCAACCACTCCAGTATTGCCTGGAGAATCCCATGGACAGTCGGAGGAGCCTGGTAGGCTACAGTCCATGGGATCACAAAGACTCGGACTGACTGAGCAACTTCACTTTCTTTCTTTATATCATGGACTCTTGAGAAGCCTTCATGGTGTTAGGAAGATCAATGCCAAAACGAATGTCTACTGTTTTTGTTGATTATTTGCTGTGGACTGCTAGCTCTGCATGTTGAGAGAGAGAGGGGGGAGGTGGGGGAAGGGAGAGGGAAAGGAGGGTAGAGAAAGAGAAAGGAGGAAGGAGAAACAAAAGTGTGTGTTTGGGGACAATGGTCCAGTGGTTAGGACTCTTATTTTCATTGCTGAGGGCACGGGTTCAATCCTTGGTCAGGGAACTGGTATCCCACAAGCCTGGATACTTTCCCCTCCCTCTCGCCACCTCCCCCCCATCCCCCCACAAAGTGTACGTTTGAGGGAGAGAGTAAAGGGGGAGACTTCCCTGGGGGCTCAGAGGGTAAAGCGTATGCCTGTAATGTGGGAGACCCGTCAGGAAGATCCCCTGGAGAAGGAAATGGCAACCCACTCCAGTATTCTTGCCTGGAGAATCCCATGGACTGAGGAGCCTGGCACAACTGAACGACTTCACTTACTTTCTTTAAAGGGGGGTGGTGATGGGGATTTGATTTGGAGAATTTAGAAAACTTGCCTAGGGCCACTATAGCCAGTTGGAGGAGTGTCCTACTCCAAAGCATGTTTGACCTTGAAAATTTTAGAGCTCTAAGGTGAGTCTGATTAGAATGTTTGTAGCATCCATGTTGCATTCTTTCTGGGGGAGGAGATAAACTGACAAATGGTTATCTACTAATAAGGAAACTTGTAGTCATGGAGAGGGGAGATAAAAGACCTTATCAAGAGTCAGTAGAGCTGAAGGACTCTGTTCCAGTGTTTCTTCAGCCTCAGGCATAAAGTATGACAGTTAAGCTCTTAAAGTAGCAGGCACTCTAAAAATTGTTACAAATTTAACATCTGTATTTATTTCCATTTGTATCAGATAGTTTGTTAAATTGGTACTAAGATAATTTAGTAACATACCCTTTTGCCTTAAGGATGTTTGAAAAAAATTGAAACTATTTAAAGCAAGTTAGGATAAGAGCAGTAAATTTACAAATACACACAAGAAAGGGAAAAGGAAACAGCTGTTGAGAGAAAGGTTGTTTCTAGAGATACACAAGATAGGTACCAAGGCCAGTCTGCCCAGGTTGGATAACAACTTTTGTTTTAACCAATACTGTTTTAAGAAAATGCTCCAGAATTGCTTTGGGGTTAAGTGCCTTTATGAGTGGAAGTAAAATCTCAAGATTGGCTTTACTGGGCTCACTTTTTTATTTAGCCTTGAAGATCAGCTTCTTTTTTGTCTATACTTTTACTTTTCCCCATTTTGATTCTAGTGAGATTGTTGACACAACCTATTACCTTAGGCAAATTACTTAAAACTGAGTTTCACTTTTCTTATATATAAAATAGGCTATTTAGTATATGAGGTGTTAGTATGTACCTTGCAAGTGTATTGTAATGTTTACCTGAAATGTCCTTTTTAAAGGCTTGGCACAAACTAGACACTGGGGAAATGTTATTTCCTTTCTCCCTCCTCGTGATAAACATACCTGTGCGCATTTTTTTTCCTGGCTGAAATTGTTTTCAGGCTTAAAGTTAAAAGTGCATTTGGCCTTTGGTATATGCCAGCTGGTTTGTTCACACAGTTTGAGAGTTGGTGAAGAACCAATCTGTTATATAAATGAGAGCTCCGAGCTCTGTGTCCAGTAAGATGCCTTCTGGTTCAAGTGTACCAATTAGTTGTTTCTGTGCTGATGTTGACAGGCTGCTGTTTCTTTTTCAGATGAGCAGACTCATCACTTCCCACTAATTGGCAGCGATGGCGTTTACCGAAAGAGTCAACGGCAGCAGCAACAGGTAACCATGAAGTCCATGATGCAAAGGTGCCTTGATGTTGAATTTTATAATTGATTTTTCAAGGAATAAGGTTGGTCCTTTTTATTTTTGTGACTTACAGACTCTCTGGTTCAGGAAAAGGTGTGAAAATTTCTGTCTTCTCTGGATGAAATCAAACCTGTTAGATTGACTACGTATTTTCTTGAAATCTAGTACTTCTGAGTCTTGTAACTCATTTCTTTAACATGTGGATGTGATATTAGATCAATCACGCTAATTCTGTGTTTGAGGAACTGGCCCAGGTCACACTGCTTTGGGAAAATGTGTACCTGTTTGGCTTATGCCAAAACAGATATGAGGAAATCAGCCTTGTTGTGAGTGACTTGGAGGAGGGAATTCTGTCAGATGTACTTAATAACTATCACATCTCTCATTCCAACTCTGCACACGTAGTTGACTGCCTTCTTGCGTATAGCATATGATCAGGGTTCCTTGTGGGCAGTGTATTTATATTCTGAAGCAGTTATTAAGAATAACCAATTTGCTGTTCAGAAGGAATTCTTAATACCCCTAATCAGTTTTTATGTATACTATTAAATATTCAAATACCTATGAAAGTAGGAGCCATGCAGACTCAAACATACTCAGTTAATGTTTCTTGAGTAAAGGTGACTGTGATTCTGGACCATTCTGGTGCTTTCCTGCTTCCTCCTCCTCTCTGGCTCATTTAGGAAGCCCTCCTGTACTCCAGGTGGTCCAGGTGGTCTGGTGTTAACCGTGCTGCACTCCCCTCCCCCACAGAGGAAGGCATGTGACCCAGGCTGCACAGGCCACGAGCTGCTAGAGCCAGAAGGGAAACTGTTATCATCCTTTTTTTTTTTTAAAGGCTTATTCATAATGTTCAGTTACACATAAGTTTTAAATTGTTATGTAGTTAAATGTCTTGGTCTTTTATGGATTCTGGTTTTGATTGTGCTTCAGAAGGTCTTTCCTATTCCACGATTGAGACAATAATGTCATGTGTTCTCTGCTGGCACTTGAAAGGTTTCATTTTTTGCATTTAAATCAGAACTTGTAAGCTGGTGGCCTGTGGGGCAGATCTGGCCAACAGATGGGTTTTGTTTGGCCTCTCACAGTGTCCTAAATATATATATGTATGTGTTTATATATATATATATATATATATAATATGCCAATGATTTTTACATAACGATCTAGAGTTCCATCTTCTCTTGAAAAATTTAATAGCATGGAGTTTGCATAGCCATAGAGCACCCCTCAGATGGAATCGAATAACTAGCTCCTGTTCTTTTTGAGAAGTCATGAGTTTTCTAATTCAAAACTTCTCAAGTGGTGTGCCATTACTTTTCAGGTGTGCTGAGACTTAGTTCTCCCCAACCAGAACTCCCAAACTCCCACCCGATTTCCTCTTGCAGACAGACATCTGTTATGTCAGCTTGCCCCAGGGAGACTTTATGTTTAAAAAGAAAGAACAAAAAGCTGGGGAAGCATGGATGCTTTTTAGTTCGATACAATTCCCATACAGCTGGGTTCACGGAGGAGTTAGCTGCTTTGCCTTCTTCATTTGCTGCCCATTTTATTTTTATTTTATTTTATTTTTTAAAATTTTCTTTACTTTATTGTGTTGGTTTTGCCATACATTTTAGATCGTTGACTTTTTAGTGTTTTGATCCATCTGTAATTGATTTTAGTGTAAAGTGCGTGTTGTAAATTTCCATATTAATAGGAAAATAAAAAAGTCTGGGGGATGTTAGCGTTTTTTTAAGCAAAAGGCTGACCAGTTGTTCCAACATAACTTATTAAATCATCTGTCTTTACTGATTTGAATGCCATGTCCAAAATCGATCGCCTTCTCGAGTCTGTTGTTGGACTCTTTTGTGCCATCAGCTGTCTCTTCTGCTAACGGTGCTGTACTATTTCAGTGTGTTTTTATAGATTTTAATATTTAGGCAGATTCTTTGTCAATACTTTTCATTTTTGGAATTTTTATAGCTAGTCACATCTGATTACATTTCCACATGTACTCCGAAGTCGTTTGTCATTTTCTAGAAAAATTGTTGGCATCTTGACTGGAGTTTTAATTAATCAATTAAGAGTTAAATTCTATAGAATATTAAAACAGGGTCTTTCTACAAAGGGAATCTAAATATCAGGTTAATGAAAATGTATCAGGGTTAAGAAATTTTAAATTTCTATTCTAAGGTTTTTTTGGAGGTATGATCTTTCAACTATTTCTGGTTACTCACACTGTATCCAGAGTAATTTCTGGAAGAAGAATCATAGTTTACAATAATTATAATACTGAACAGTATTATCAGTGCAAGATTAAAACTGATATTTTGTACTCTTATTATTTACATTTGTTTTCTGTTGTTGCTAATTGTTAGACTAGCTAATTGCCCTTTGTAGTAACATTCTAGCAATTACAGAGCTGTTTTTATTATTCGTTACATTTGTCTTTTCAGCTCTTGAACTCCCTGATGTGGTCCTTTTAAAACCCAGTACAAGTGTAAGTTAGAGGAAATCCTCAACAGAGCTCTATTTTTAGTATATACCAAATAGCTCACTTGTTTAAATGTTTTGTCGTGTTAGTCCCCCCCAAAAAACCAAAGTCATGTGGAACTGGTCCAGGACTAGCACATATTTTAAAGGAAACAGATGTGTACTGAGCAGGCAGGTATAATTGCACAAACCAAATAGAAGTCTGAGTGTGAATCGTTAGTCTCTTCAGGGCCACCAGAAGTTATCAGCATGGCCAGAATGTTAATGTCATGTGTAAAGACAATATTTGTTTTAGTTCTTACAAATAAACTTATTCCCCTGGCTTCCAGACTTATCAACATTTGACGATCCTCAATCTGATGTACTTATATTTCTCCTCCCCTTCCTTCCCCTCCCCTTTTTGTTCTTTCTAAAAATTGTTATTGGAGTGTAGCAAACTGAAAAGGACTGACACTGTTAGTACAGTTCAGTGCATTTTCACAAAGTGCACACACTTGTGTAACTGATCAAGCAACAACAATACCAGCTCCCCAGGAGCCCCTCCTGTCTGCTCTTAGCTACTGCCTCTCTCAGAGCCTACCACTATTCTAACACTGTGGATTTGTCTTGCCTGCTTTCGATTTTTATTTTAAAATAATCAAGTAGTATGTTCTTTCGGTGTCCATTCAGTTTCACTGTTTATGGTATCGTCGTTCAGTCACTAAGGCACGTCTGAGTCTTTGCAACCTCGTGGACTGCGGCACACCAGTCTTCGTGGGTCACAGCCTTGTCTGGCGAAGGGACTTGTGTAACTCAATGAAGCTATGAGCCGTGCCGTGCAGGACCACCCAAGATGGACAGGTCATGGTGGAGAGTTCTGACAAAACGTGATCCACTAGTGAAAACCACTCCCGTGTTTTTGCTGCAAGAGCTCCATGAACAGAATGAACAAGCAAAAAGATGTTTATGTTATTTTTCTTTTATTTCACAAACTTATATACCTTTGTATGCCTTTATAATAAGGCATTTTAAATTAATGTACTATATTTTACTATATAATCAATATTAAAATTTAAAAAATGTCCATCAACTTTTCATTGTCTAATCTGATAGTATAATTACCCTTACTCTTTTCCACTTTTCTCTCCTCTACCTTCCAACTGTTAGCTCTGAGTTTAGTATTTTTTTTTTTTTAATTTAATAAAACTTTTTTTGGTGGCGCTGGGTCACTGTTGCTGTGCAAGAACTCTCGTGGAGAGCAGAGGCTACTCTCCAGTTGAGGTGTGCTGGCTTCTCATGAGGTGGCTTCTCTTGTGGAGCATGGATTCTAGGGCCCTCAGGTTCAGTAGTTGTGGTACATGGGCTTAGTTGCTCCACAGCACATGGGATCGTCCCGAACCAGGGATCGAACCCATGTCCCCTGTATTGGCAGGTGGATTCTTAACCACTGGACCACCACGGAAGTCCCTTGCTTTCAGTTTTAAATTGCCCAGGTTGACAGCACATTTTATAAGCATCTGTGCCTTTACAAGCTTTGTCTTTTAATAATAAAAGCTGAAAAACCAAGAAGCACTATTTACACTATTTTGATTGGGAAGCAAAATAGCATTTAGGGTTTTATTTCTTCTCTTTGGGTTCAAAGTCAACCCAAGTACCACTTGAGACATTTCATATTGATCAGGACAGTTTAACACTTACAGCTGAGTGAAGTGCTCAGATTCATGCCACATTTTAAATTGCCTCATCTTTGGGTGGTGTTTTTATTTTTCCTGGAGTTTCAAATTACTTTTCTGCTTGTTGAAGGAGAGAACAAGCCCCCCTTTGCCATGTCACTACCCTGTCCCCCTTCTTTCGCTTCAGTGTGTGTTAGGAAATCTGCTGATATGCTCGTCAGTTTGGGAGAAAGATTTGAGTGATTGCATTTTGTGAACCCTGAACCATAATGCTATACTCCTGCATGCTCTCCTTCCCCAGGAGAGTCTGAAATAATGTTTACCTCTCCTAATTGAGGGGAGCCCTCAATTAGTGAGGAAGCTACAAGGTGTTAAGCTGATTAACACCTATTATATGGACAGATTTTCTTTGTGTGAGTAAATCAGGGGCCTGACTTCCAGATGCTCACTAGAGAGATTAATGGCTGTAAACTGTGTTTTCCTGAAACTGTGATTGGCCTGGGCATTGTAAATAATCCACACCTGGAATTGTGAAATTTCCTGTGTTTCCCCAGCAAGTTGTTTTAGGCCTGATTTACAAGCGCAATAATGTTTCTTATACAGAATGCATGGTTTCCCTTTATTTTAGAAAATGGTTGCTTGCTGTGTGTCCTTGTCATATATAGTTTAAGAGGAGTCACTCAGTTTAATTTCAGGCTTATCTCAGGCTGAGGAAATCTTTTTCAGAGTTAGCTATTTCCCAAATGAACAGTTAAATTTGGTGGGGAGTGGGCATGGGGTGTGGTGGGGGGAGACTCAGCTGTAGGCATATTGAGTAATTTCACTAGTAAAATCCAGTTGAGGGGCTGCCCTGGTGGCTCAGTGGTAAAGAATCTGCCCGACAATGCAGACGACACAGGTTTGATCCCTGGTCCGGGAAGATCCCACGTGCCAAGCAGTAACTATTGAGCCTGTGTTCTAGAGCCTGGGAGCCACACTCTGAGCCCGTATGCTGCAACTACTAAAGCTCACAAACCCTAGAGACCGTGCTCTGCAACAGGAGAAGCCAGCACACTGCACTAGAGAGTAGCCCCCACTCTCTGCAAACGGAGAAGAAGCCCTAACAGAGGTGAAGACTCAATGCAGCCATGAATAAATAAAGAGGATAATTTATCTAAAATAAAAAAGAAGTCCAGTTGACTTTGTATTGCCTAAGTGATGTGGCGGACTCCAGGGCTGGATAATTTGTGTTTAGATCTCTGACACATTGGACAAATTGCTCCACTTTTAAGCCTCATTAAGATGAGGATACCGAGAATAATATATATATAAAGTGTTTATCCTAGTGCCTGGGATAAACTCCTCCATAAATCATTAATTCTCTTGCTCTGGTGATACTAATAGGGAGCTGGGTTTCAGGAGAGTGAATACCTTCCACAGCTCTACCTCAAAAGAGAAAGACTTTGTTAGAGGCAGCTCTTTGGGTAGAAAGGATTCCTTTGTGAGCTACTCCAGGAATAGGGCTTCCCAAGGTGTGCTAGTGGTCAAGAATGTGCCTGACAATGCAGGATACATAAGAGACGTGGGTTCCATCCCTGGGTCAGGAAGATCCCCTGGAGGAGGGCTTGGCAACCCACTCCTGTATCCTTGCCCGGAGAATCCCACAGACAGAGGAGCCTGGCGAGCTCCATGGAGTCACAGAGAGTCAGATGCTACTAAGTAACTATCACTTTCATTTTTTCACTTTTCATACCATCTTTGTATGAATACTAATTTTATACTATCCTGATTTGGGAAGAACCTTTTTCTTTTTTGGGAAGCTTCGGTTATAACAATCCTTTTCTTCTAAAGCAGTAGCCCGTCAGCCTCCTTAGGAATCTGTGGAATAGGATTAAGATGAATATTTCAGTTTCCTCTTTTTCAGAAGCCTTGAGGACATTATTTCAGAATCTGAGTCTTGTTTTCTGTCTCTCATAACCCTGTAATGTGGTTAGAATAGATGGTAATCTGGCTTCTTGTTCTGAAGGAGGAAAAAGCTTGGAGAAATTAATAGTTGAATGTATGAATCAAACTATAAGAAATGCTGGAGCAACTGGTTTGTTTTGGTGGAAAATTTTTCTCTGCCAAATAACATTTAACATGTTATTAGGCAATTTCTGCCTTTGACCAACAAGTTTTGATGCTTTTCTTCAGATAATGCTTTCTTCTTAACCTGTAAGGCAGAGTGTCACCTTTTTATTTTGTTGCCTTAAAGTGATTTTAGACATTGGATTGTATGTGTTTATGTGGGTAAGATGTTAATAGACATAGTTAAGTGAACAGCTCTTATTAAAGTCACTGAAAGCATGAAGTGGTCACAGACTTCTTGTTAAGGGGGAGACAGTCTGAAGGAAAAGAAAAAGAGGGAGACTGGGAAGGAGGGAAATGGAATGAGAGGGCAAGTGAAAGACAGAAATTTTGTGCATTGTAAAGCAATAAAGAATATTGGCCCTGACTAGGCATGAAAACAGTATAGATCTATTTCTTGCCTCTACTCTTTTCCCTTCACTTTGAAGAAAAATTTTATAAAAATATTCAGATAGTAGAAGTAGGATATTTCACTAACTTTCAAAAATAGCCTTTTCTCCAGATTTAACATTTCTCAATATTTTGCCACACTTAAAAGAAAAAAAAAAAGTATCCTTTATCTTTTGTCCTTTGCTGAAGTGATTTAAGGCAAATCCCAGACATCTGTTTTTTCACTTTGGCTTTACCTTATGTGCGTCTCCTTTAAAAGGGATTTCTTTCCCTACATAATTGCATGCCAGTCTCATTCCTAGTAAAATTACATTTTAGATTCATCTATTAATTAGCCCGTCTCCAAACTGTTTGGGTTGTTTCAAAATGTCTGCTCAAGTTGTTTACATCCTGACTCAGGCAAATCAAAGTGCATACACTGCATCGTTGTTTTTTAGTTGCTGAGGCTTCCCTAAAATGCTGACTGTTGAGTGTGTGTTGTGCACGTGTGTGCATATGTGTGTGCCTGCGCTCAGTCATGTCTGACTCTTTGCTACCGCTTGACATAGCCCGCCAGGCTCCTCTGTCCATGGGATTCTCCAGGCAAGAATACTGGAGTGGGTCGCCATTTCCTTCTCCAGGGGACCTTCCCAGCCCAGGGATCCTGCATTGCGGGTGGATTCTTTACTGCTGAGCCACCAGGGAAGCCCGTATGCTGTGTTAGGTTTTGTCAAGTCAACCTAGAACATTTACCCTGCTTATTTGGTGGGGAGGGTGGAGGGGAAATGGACTGTTTGAGGAAGCTGAGTTGGATGTATGTCTTACTTTGCGGATTTATCTGACTGCTTCTCTCACTGTGTTTTTGTCCTTAGAGACCAGTGGTTCTCAACCTGGAATAATTTTATCCCCTGGAGGTGGGGCGGGGGCACATTTGACAGTGTCTGGGGGGCTTTTCACTGTCATAATCTCTTGGGTAGAGGCCGGGGCTGCTGCCCCACGCCGTACAGTACTCAGAACAGCCCTCACCACAGATATTTTTCTGTCTCCTTATGTCCCGTGCTGAGTTTGAGAATCATGTGCCTCTGTCCCAGGTATTTCCTGTAGAATGGAGTGAGCACTAAAGCTCAGTTATGTTTGACATAAGTCTTTCGCTGCTATTTTTCCATGATTGGATCTGCATGCCGGTTACGGGGATATGTCACCTGGTGAAAATAACATGTGTGAGCTGAGCACTTAAAAAAATGCATGTTATATTCTAATTTTAAAAGTTTACTTGAAAAAAAAATCTTCCTGGTCCTGCTGTGAACCTTCCTCTTCTTGACTACCACCTCAGATTCTTCAAGAAATCTTTAAATCCTCTTTCCTCTTAAACTTCCTTAATTCTCAGTTCCTTTTAATATAAGAGACTGGTAAAGATGGGGGAAACGGACGCCTTGTTTCTTAATTATTGAGATGGTCTTGGGTCTGTTATGGCCAAACCAGGGGCTGGTATCAACCTTGTTCTGCAGACACCAGATGATTAAGTACCATTAGCCCCCACCCCCACCCCGGAAGGGCTTCCCAGGTGGCACTAGTGATAAAGAACCCTCCTGCCAGTGCAGGAGATGAAAGAGACACCGGTTTGATCCCTGGATCAGGAAGATCCCCTGGAGGAGGAAATGGCAACCCACTCCAGTATCGTTGCCTGGAGAATCCCAGGGACAGAGGAGCCTGGCAGGCTACAGTCCGTGGGGTCGCAGAGTCGGACACGACTGAGTACACACAGCACAGGCCCCCAGGAAAGCTTACAGGAGAGGGAAGGAAAGTTCCCCCAGATGAGATGGCATCAAGAGAAGAAAGCTGCCATTCCCAGGCTCTGAGAAGTGAGCATGAGGGGCAGAAAGAACCAGGGAAGGCTGGGAATGCAGTAGTGGTGTGCTGGGAACCCTTTCCGGAAAGTTGTCTTAAAGCCACCGTTTCCCCCCATCCCTGATAAATCACTGGAAGGAAAGGCAATGAATTTTTTTCTGACAATCAGTTCTTACTGGGGGCCCGAGCTTCGTTTGCAAGTGAAAGGGCTGCTGTTGGAGTCGTTGACATCACAATGGACCCTGCCTCTTTTCACATCAAAGTGTAAAAGAATCTCCAGGGGTGATTAATGGGGGCTGCTGGACTCATTACTTGTAAACAAAGCTGAGGGGTGACCTCGACATTTTTTTTTTTTTAATTAAAAGAAAACAGGGTTTCCTAGCGGAGAGCTGTGGGTCTGCTCTCCATTTGAATTTTGACGGCTCGCACTGGAGATCTTTGTTAAGGTTACAGAGAGGCAGCCTGTGTTACCCAGGGTTCGAGAATCCTGGAGAAATGGCTCCACTGGGGTGGGTCACCCTGCCCCCCCCCCCAGGTACCCTGTGAGGTCGAAGACTGAAGTCTTGGCTTCAGCTTTATTTTTGTTGCCAGAAAGGGGGAACAGGGCAGAAACTGTTGAGCCCTCTTCCTCTGGGGGAGACTGAGGGTTTAGACCCCTCCTCTGTTCCTTTTCTCACCTAGCATCAAGAAAAAAACGCCTTCCTCCCGTGCAAGGCGGAAAGGTCAGTTTTGAAGTAAATTCCTAGAATTTTGTACCGAAATCCAAAGGCTGTTGTTTTCAAGTTTACATTTCAAGTTAGTACTCCTTTCATTTCTGTAGTACGAGGCTTGGTATTGGATTAAAACTTTGAACCAAAATTATAGTATTTGAACATTTCATGTTCAACATTTATACTGAAAGCAATACTATTAAAACACTGTTAGTAGCATGAGAAATCTAGCATTTTTTGGACCCAAGACCTAGAAGCTGCTCTTTAAATTCAACCCTGCAGCTGAAGGTTCACCTTTGAATAAACTATCTTTCCAGCTTCCCCAGCTTCCCATCAAGCTTATCTCTCTCTTGCTGTTTTTTCACTTGGCTTCTTTGTTGCAGTCAGTCCAAGCCTTAGCCAGATTTTAAATAGATGGGGGGGCCAGAGTGACCCTTTGTAACCCAAGTGGAACCTGTATGGCTCTGGGCACCCAAGAATTCTAATGTGTTTACTGACTTCCCAAGTGTTTGGTAATCACCTTCTGAGTGTTTCTTCTAAACAAGTTGTAAGATTTGAGAAAGGAGCAGAGGTCACAGCTGGAGGGGTAGGCAGGAGCTCTCTTCCAGCTGAGCCATTTTCAAGTAGAGATAAGAGAATGTTCAAGGACTTCTTTCCCCCAAGATGTGGAATGGTGTGAATGTGGGAGCTGCTCCTGGTTGACATGGCTTTGTGAGTTCAGATACCAACAGCAGACTTGTTCTGCATTGTCTTGCTAGAATCCTGTGGCAGGGAAATACTTTCTGAACTCTGGTTTGAAACTGAGGCTCGGGCCAGAAATCCTCTTGGTTGACCTTCTTTTCTGGCCTCGTTGTTTAGTCGCTAAGTCGTGTCCAACTCTTGTGGCCCAGTGGGCTGTAGCTCACCAGGCTTCTCTGTCCATGGGATTTCCCAGGCAGGCACACTGGAGTGGGCAGACACTTCCTTCTCCAGGGGATCTTCTCGACTCAGGGGTTGAACCTGCATCTTCTGGTTGCCAGGCGGATTCTTTACCACTGAGGCACCTGGGAAACCCTCTGACTTTGTAAAGGAGTACTATAAAGCCTTCCTGGGAGAAGGCTTCAGCATGGCTCCAGTAGTCAGAGAAACATGCATTCTTTTCTTCTGCAGGACCAAAGCCAATATCTTAAAAAAAAAAAAAAAACAACTTATGTTTATTTTATTTGGCCGTGCTGGGTTTTAGTTGCAGCATATGGGCTCAAGTTCCCTGACCAAGACTTGAACCCAGGCCCCCTGCATTGGGAGCACGGAGTTCCAGCCAGTGGACCACCAGGGACGTCTACGAAGCCAGTATTTTTATATTGGGGTGTGGAAGGTGAGGTGGAGACAAGAAAGGATGGCAAGGGCTAGGGATGACTCATGAGCTGCTGACCAGAAAAGGATGGATTAATTTTAAAATTGAAAGCTGGAAGTGGTGTGCATCCTGAGACGGGTTAGAGCTGTTGCTGTGCTCTTGGGGCGGTGACGTGTGCACTCTGCCCCCGGATCACTTTGCAGTCTGTAAAGCACTGCGCACATGTCAGACGGTGACCCTGTGCATGGCTCAGGCTCTCAGCCGTTAGAAGCTGGGGCAGTTCTGCTTTTAAATTATCTTTCAACATCCAGCAGAAATGTACATGCCCTCCGCACTTGATAACTGAGATATGAAATCACCCTTAAGAAAGGAGGTGTTGATATTCAAAGGGTCAGAGAATATTTAATAAATGAGAGCAGGAAATATACCTTGTTTGTCTAGAAAACATATCTGAAAATAAGAGTTGGGAGTCAAGGCAATGAATGGAATGAAATGGGGAGACACTTGGAATAGTTTTTAATATCAATGTTACTTTTCTTCTCTGTTCTCCTGTTGCCAACTCAAAGTAGTGACTCCGGGTATAAGTAGAACACTTCTTCCAGGCTCCCTGAGATTCCACCCTTAAATTTTCACCTGGAGAGGCATCCCAGTTCAAGGGAAAATGAGTTTATTTTGAAATCAGTGAGAGTTGGGCTTGAATTCTAGCCCTAACTAGATGTGTAATGCTGGGAATTTACTGAACCTCTCCAAATTCTTACTTCCTTCATCTGTAAAATAATATAATGAGAACTGCATGAGATAATGTATTTTTTTAAACCTAGTACCTGCACTGAATCAGTATTTAATAAATAGTAATTTTCTTCCCTTTCTGTTGACCCACCTTTGATAATTTCAGTGTTCTGGGTGCAGAGAATTTGAACTCAGTGATGTTCTCCCCCCACCCCCACCCACCCCCAATAATTGTTTATTTGGCTATGCTGGATCTTAGTTATGGCATGCAGGATCTTAGTCGCAGCACAGAAACCCTCAGGTGCAGTATGTGGGATACAGTTCCCTGACCAGGGATCAAACCCAGCCCCCCCCCACCCCCCGCATTGGGAATATGTGGAATCTTAGGCAATGGGCCACCAGGGAAGTCCCTGAACTCAGTGATGTTCTTAAAGTCCCTGGCGACAGCAGTGGTTTACTGTCTAAGTCATGTCTGACTCTGTGATCCCAAGGACTGCAGCCCACCAGACTCCCGAGTCCTTGGGATTTCCCAGGCAAGAATACTGGAGTGAGTTGCCATTTCCTTCTCCAGGGCATCTCCCTGACCCAGGGATTGAACTTGAGTCTCCTGCATTGGCAGGTGGATTCTTTACCACCGGGCTACCAGGGAAGGCCTTTTCCCTATCATGGTTTAATTTTTTTGGGGGGTGGGGCGCACTCTGCTAGCTCCTTATTGTGGTGGAGGGGCTCTTTGTTGAGGTGCACAGCCTTCTCTAGTTGCATCACGAGAGCTCCGCTAGTTGTAGCTGTAGTTAGTTGTGGTGGGGTTAGTTGTCCCTTGGCTTATGGAATCTTAGTTCCCCAACCGTGGATTGATCCGAGTCCCCTGCATTGGAAGGCAAAAAATTCTCAATCACTGGACCACCAGCGGAGTCCCCCAGCGTTTTTCATGTTACAGTTCTGTTCATATTATTGTGTGGTTTCTCTCTGCTGATTAAGCCTCCGCCAATATGACCTCTGGTGCTTATTTCTCTGTCTCAGTGTTACATCACACATCTGTGTAAATTGTATATTTCTTTCACGCTGGAGGTCGGTTTAATCTTTGCGCAGTATCTCTGTGCTTTGCAAATAACCAGCCATTAATGAAGGATTGACTTTGTGGCTGTTGAAGTCATGGCTCTCATAGGGATGGAGGATGGATGATGGTTATAATGGGTATTTATTTGCCCTTTCTTGGAAAAACAGCCCAAAAGTCTTGCTCTATTACTAATGGGTTAACTGGGTGTTTCTGTGAGATCCCGTAGCTATTGAGGCAATTGGCTTGTTGACCCAAGTGTTGAAAACTACACTTTAAGGCCCGTGTATAAAGTTTTCAGAATTGTGTAAACAGTAATTTACTGCTACCGATTTGTCTTTGTTGACCTTTGAAAAACAAATGGCTTCAAAGCACAGCAAGCCTTATAAGCAATGATGCTTAAAAAAGTCACCTGTATTTCACTTTTCAGGCTAATCTGTCAAAGTCATGTTGCAGCAATGTTTTCGTCTGTTTTGAAACAGACGTGTGAGGCTCTCCACACGCACTTGCTGAGCCAGATCTCAACCCAGGAGCCAGGGAGAGAGAAGTGGAGTAGCCCATAGGGAGAACATTTTGTCTCTTCCTTTGGCATTGTAAATCTGTGTCCAGGAAAGCAGTGGGGCCAGAGGACTTGGAGAATTGGCTGCATTTTGGAGATAGTTACTCCATTATGGCTCAAGAAAGGAAATGTTAACATGGGAATCATTATGTGGCTAGTGGACATTTGTGAGTTCAGGGCTTCCCTGATGGCTCAGCAGATTAAAAACCTGCCTTCAATGCAGGAGACACAGGAAACATGAAATCAGTCTCTGGGTCAGGAAGATCCCCTGGAGGAGGAAATGGCAACCCACTCCAGTATTCTTGCCGGGAAAATCCCATGGACAGAGGAGCCTGGCAGGCTGTGGTCCATAGCGTCACAAAGAGTCGGACACGACTGAGCACCAGCACAGAAAGGATTATCTGGTTCAGCCATTCAGCTGGTTGATCCTCTAAGAGGTGCCCATTTCAGCTCCTGGGTATTTGCATGTACCTTCCCTCGCCGCCGCCCAACCTTCTCCATCAGCGATTGTCTGTCATTGCCCAATTCTTTGAACCATCGTCCCCAACTCGCACCCACGCAGATGACCTTTCCACAGGAGAAACAACATTTCTCTTCTTTCTGAAGACAGAGGATATGTTAAAATCCCCAATGTGAAAAAAGTGGAGGGTAATAATTTGTATGAAGAAATGTGGTGGTCTCCTTTCAAAAGGATTCACACCTGGCATCCTTTGAATTGGGGAGTGGGTGTTATTATTATTATTTTTTTCTTTTTGGAAATCTAATTTAAAAAACTGTTTTGGGTGGGTGTGTTTTTTATCCTCCCCATCTCCCCAAGGTGAGTTTCTGGAGTAAGAAAGTGACTTAGTAATCTGGGACTTATATGCAGACTTACATGCACGTCAGCAAACCCTGAGCGCCTACTGTGTGCAGAGTGCTGCACAGTACATTGGACTTTCCATCCCTCCCACCCTGATCCTTTCTTAGGGATACTCCTAGCTCATAAGCTCCTTACCATTCTGATGGGCCTCTTTCACTTTCATGTGAAACTCCCTTTTTTCCCACCTGATAAAAAGCCCTCACTTCTCAGACCTCTGTCTGTGACTCACTTCCTCTTTACACCACAAATGACCTCTGCACAGTCACCACCCCTCCTCTTCCCTGCCCCACCCCCGTGCTCTCATCTCTGGATTTCTGTGCCAGGAACTACTTCCGGAGTGCCATCACATCCCTGAGTGGTTTCCACTACGCCTCTAAGTGCTAGTGGTTATCTGCCAGCCTAACTTGATTGTTCGTCAATGGGAGAAACTTGACTATGCCAGGTTTCCCCTATGTTCATGGCTTCCTTTCTTTAAAACCTGCAGGGCTTCCTATCACCTACAGTTTAGAGATTGAATCCCTTAATAGAGCATTCAAATCCTTCGTCCTCTGGGCCTCAGCTTTGTCTTTTCTTTTTTTGGTTGTGCTGGGTCTCCATTGCTGTGCAGCCTTTCTGCAGTTGTGGTGCATGGAGGCTACTCTCTCTTGCAATGAGCAAGCTTCTCATCGTGGTGCTTCCCCTGTTGCAGGGCGCTCGGGCTTCAGTAGTTGCAGCACATGGGCTCAATAGCTGCAGTAACGAGGCTCTAGAGCGCGGGCTCAGTAGTTGCTTACACAGCATTGAGAGATCTTCCCAGACCAAGGATGGAACCCCTGTCTCCTCCATTGGCAGGAAGATTCTTTACCACTGAGCCACCAGTGATTCCCCACCAGGGAAGCCCTCAGTCTTAAAGTCTCATCTTCCATCACTTCTGTTGCTTTCTGCCAGCCCTTCTGCCTGGCTGTACAAAATTCCATATACAAACCTTGGTGTTTCAAATACCAGGCCTTGGCATATACTGTGCCTTCCTTCCATCCCTGCTTCATTCATTCATTCCTTGATCTGTAAGTCCTATCAGGGAGGTACAGAGCTTTACAGGAGCATATAGGAAGAGCTTCCCTGGTGGCTCAGATGGTAAAGAATCTGCCTGCCAATGCAGGAGACCTGGGTTCAATCCCTGGTTTAGGAAGATCCCCGGAGAAAGGAATGGCTACCCACTTCAGTATTCTTGCCTGAAGAATTCCATGGACTGAGGAGCCTGGTGGGCCACAGTCCATGGGGTCAGAAAGAGTCGGACACAACTGAGGGACTAACACAAAGGAAGAGCAGGCACCTAAATGTAGATTTAGAGAATAATCAGGGAAGACTTCTTGGAAGAAGTGATGGTTAGGCAGAAAATTAATGTATGTTGAGGAGTTAATCAATTGAAAAAGTTGGGTGGTAGAATGAGAAGAAAAATGTATTCCAGGTGAAAAGGAATTATACTTCTGAAGATCTGGATAAAAACCATAGGGTTCTTTGAGGAACTTAGTGAACTTAAGTGTTGCTGGAACATGGAGCACCAGGCCAGGAACTGATCTTGAGGGTTAAAAAATTTAACTTTAGAGGAAATCATCAAAGAATTTTAAGTAGATTAGTGGTAGATTTGCTTTTAAAAGGTCACTTGTTAAGTGGGGAGTGGAGTTTAGTGGGGCTGAAGTCAAAGCTCAAAAACCAGTGGGGGGCCTATTAAGTAGTCCAGGAGGGATGGAGAGAACAGACTGGATTCTGGATAATTGGGGGGAAATAACAGCAACAGCAACAAAAGGATTTGTAGGTAGTTGGATGTAAAGGCTGTGTAAAAAAGAAGGATCAAGAGAAGTCCTGATCACTTGGCTTTGTTCCTGGGAGATGCTGTGATAGTGATGAGGAAGACAGGTTCATGTTCTTTGGGGGAGAGTTTGAGGTGTGTGTGAAAATCCTTGCAAGTGGAGATGTTCAGTGGGTAATTGGCTATCCAAGAATGGAGCTCATCAGAGAAGATCTCGGCTCAGGATGTATATTATCAGTAGAAATTGAATCAGAGTTGTACATGAGATTCCCAAGGAGGGTAAGAGGGTCAAAATGCCTATGAACAGGAAACTAAGCACCAAGAAAGCTCAAGAAGATTGAAAGGTACCGTCAGAGAAGTGGGAGGAAAACCAGGAGACTGTTGTTACCTTGCGGGCCAAGAGAAAAGACTCTAGAGGTTCAGAGCATCTGATGCTATTCAACTGCTGCTTCAGTGACCTCTTCTGTGCAACTTCTTCTCTGACTTGCCAGCATTAATGGACCTCTGCCTCTCAAAGATACAATATTTTATTATGTCATTTATTTTTTACATTGCTTGTATATTTATCTTTCTTACAAGATTCTGTCATTGAACAGCTGATTAAGAGCTGTCATCTTTGTGTCTCCCAGTGTTGGCATTGTACCTAGACTCAGAAGATATTCAATGAACTAATTAAATAATTTAAAGATAAATAAGGATTGGCTTCTATCCGTTAAGAAATGGTAATGCCTGTTAGTGATTTGCCTGACTTTTTCTCTCCAAATAGTTTACGATGTGCTTTTAAATATAACATTCCTTCATAGCCCTTTGTAGAATTTTCTACACTCATAATGACTGATGTATGACGTTTTCCTGAGGTCTTTGACCATCACAAGAACCATGCTTCTTTTTTTGTTTTAACTAAAGTATAGTTGATTCCCTGGTGGCTCTGCAGTAAAGAATATGCCTGTAATGTAGGGGATGCGTGAGACACAGGTTCAATCCCTGAGTTGGGAAGTTAACCCTGGAGAATGAAATGGCAGCCCACTCCAGTATTCTTGTCTGGAAAACCCCATGGACAGAAGAGCCTGGACAGAGGAGCCTTGCGGGCTCCAGTCCATGGGGTCTCGAAAGAGTTGAACACGGCTTAGTGTAAGCAACAAAAGAATAATTAATTTACGATATTAGTTTCAGGTGTAACATACTGGGTCACTATTTGTATCGGTTATATTTAAAGTTATTACAAAACAGTAGCTGTGTTTCCTTGTGATGTACACTGCATCCTTGTTGCCCGTCTGTTTTATACATAGTACTTTGTATCTCTTTATCCCCTACCCCTATCTTGCTTCCCATTGTCCCTCTCCCCAGTGGTGACCACAAGTTTGTCTTCTGTTATCTGTGAGTCCATTTCTGCCTTCTTATGTACATTCATTTTATTTTTTAGATTCCATGTAGAAGTGATAACAGAAGAGTATTTGTCTTAGGAACCACGCTTTTGTGACCTTCCATGGGAGGCTTACACTAGGGGAGTCTGGGAAATGGCAGGTCTTGTGAAAATAAGCTTGTCAGTGGGTGGTAGGTAAGCTGAGGGAAAAGATTTATGAGCCACATCCTGTTCTTCGATCGCTGCTGCTGGGGATGGGAGAGTGGGAGAAACTGCTGTGTAAATTACAAAGGCAGTTCAGGAAATGCAGTCTGCCCTGGAGGGTCTCAGGGGGACCCTGTGTGGACCCCTTTTCTCATAACACGTGGGTGAAGGAGAATTAGTAGGAGTAAGTCTGCATGGGGCTTGGTCTGGGTTGTGATCAGCCATCTTTCAGAAGGTGGAAAAAGGAGCAGGAGAAGACAGAGAGAAGGCACAGTGGGTCCCAGAATCATCTGTGTTTCCTAAGTGCTTGCCGAATCAATGGAGGGAGAAGGAGCCATTTGGTAGAAGCAGAAGATCTCATTTATCCACCTCAGTTCTCCTCTGCATGGAGTGCCTCTCCGTTGCTTCATTAATGTGGGTAGGTTTCTGCTCTGGCTCCAGATGTGTAGGTGAGATTCTCATGTCTTAGCTAGAGGGTGAATTATTTGGCCTGAATTGTTTTTTTTTCTTATTGTTGTTGTTGTGGTTGTTTTTTATAGGTTCCTTTTGCAACGAAAGACACTCGCATGAGTTCCTTGGTAGGAGAATGGATTCTACGTTAGCTAGACCTACGAAATAGAAAATTGAGTAGTTATTAAAAACGATAAGATAATTCTGTGTATATCAACATAGCATGATATACTACCTAAATTATGGAATAGAATACAGGGTATTGTCTGTTTTTATGGATAGGAGTATAGAGCTCTATCTGTGGCTCTAGTGGTAAAGTACCCCCCCTGCCAGTGGAGGGAGACATAAGGGATATGGGCTCGATCCCTGGGTCAGGAAGATTCCCTGGGGAAGGAAATGGCAACCCACTCTAGTATTCTTGCCTGGAGAATCCCATGGACAGAGGAGCCTGGTGGGCTATGGTTCAAGGGATCGCAAAGAGTTGGACATGACTGAAGTGACTGAGGATGCATGCATCTATCTAGACAAACAGGCATTAAAATGAATCTGAAAGGACAAGCCCCAACCCTTACAACATTAATTTTCTTGGGAATAGAATTATTCTGGTTGCTTAGTTTTTTATGCATGATGTGCATATATTAATTTTGTAGTCAGGTTTAAGATATTAATGAATGTTTTCTGAAATATTTGAAAAAGTGAGGGAATGATCCCTCAATCCTGCCACTTCCTTAAGAAAATTAAAATATTACACATTCATTTATTCATCCAATAAATATTTGTGTTCCCATTGTATTCCAGGCATTGGTCTGTGAGGCGAGGCTATAGCAGGAAATAAGACCAACATGCTTCTACTCTTCTGGTGCTCATGTCCATTGGAGACAAAGAGTAAATATGCAACAGGTCAGGTTATAAAGCAGGATTGGTGAGGGTAGTTAGTGTTGGGTCTATGAAAGTTACGCTATTTTCTTTTAGGTCATGAGGAAAGACCTGCTCTCTGATCAGGCAGTATTTAGGCAGAGACCTGAGGAGATAAGCCAGACTAGGAAGCTGGGGGTGGGGAAAGCTTTTCAGGTAAATGGAGCCTGTGCAAAGGCCCTGAGGCAGTGTGTACTTTGCAAGGCAGCCAGGGTAATGGGGGTGGGTGTGGTTGGGTGAGAGAGCTAGCTGGAGGCCAGATTGTAGTGACCCTTGTAGCTGTTGGAAGTGAGACAGAAAGCCATTTGAGTGTTTTGAACAGAGGAATAGCACTAAACATCTCCATTGTGGGCATGAGCAAAAGCAGCTTAGGGGAAACTGTCTCTGCCTCTCTTTTCACACAGAAAGTCTAAAGTGTGGTGGTGGTGGTGTAATTGCTCAGTCGTATCCCACTCATGCGACCTCACGGATTGTAGCCCACCAGGCTCCTCTGTCCATGGGTTTTCCCAGGCAAGAATACCGGAGCAGGTTGCCATTTCCTTCATCCAGGGGATCCTCCCAACCCAGGGATCGAACCCGGGTCTCTGCACTGCAGGCAGATTCTTTACCAGCTGAGCCATATGGGGACCCAACAGGAACATAAAACATTACAGAGTAGGGATCAGGTCCTGACTTCTAGTTGTCAGTCACTTCAGTGCTCTGTTACACAGATAAGGGTATCCAAGCAGAGAATTTCCATTTCCTAGTATATGATGAGAGCACATTATTTTTAATAGTTAGATCTGTGATTAATTATTGTGAACATAGCCCATGATGCTGCGTAGAATGTCCAGGGGTTTGGGTCTCAGTCCTCTTCTTCCTTGAATATGATGCTTCTGATCTGATATTTGCTAAAATTCTGGGTCAGAGTGTAAATGTCACTTTTCCCATGATAGGGTTGGGATGCACCCAACAACCAGCTCTTGTGTTGCCAATAGGTATTGAGCAATAATTTAATTTACCTGGAAACTACGTGTACCTTGGGCATACATTCATGTTAAGAGTATACTTGTCTTTTATAAGGCTAATAAATTACAGAAGTCATTTCATCAGAAGTTTATCAGGGGTTCGCAGTGTGCAGCATACTTTGCTGATTAGGATTGACATATATGTGTATAGACACACGCATATACACACTATTGTGTGTAAAATACACTTCATCTTAGCCAAAAGGCCGAGAAGCGATCATGTGTAAAATAGATAGCTAAGCCTGCCTGATAGCCCTCGAAGAGGGAGTAAAAGCAGGGCAAATGGAAAGAAGGGAAGGGATGGAAGAAAACTGGGAATAACCAAGCTGTAGGATTTACACTTGCTGGTTTTGGGAGGTCAGAGACACCCCTGAGGCATCCAGCCCTGATGTTGCAATCGACCTGAAGAAGTGCTCTGTGGCACGGAGGCGTTGGAGGGAGGAGGACAATGATTTCATTTTGGTCCTGTTAATCACAGGCTGTGCTTGCTGTAGGGAGGTTCCTTTGGCAGCAAAAAGTGGAGCTGGCAGAGGCCAGAGGTGGGGGGACCAGTTAAGTTGGGTCCCATGCCCCCATCACACCTGGCAGCTGCAGCCTCTGGGAGGAGGGGCCAGGGTGAGAGTGTGGTCCGCTGTGGAAATAATGCTTAGTAGGTTATGCTGAAGTTTACATTGGGCTTTCCAAATTCCCATTTTTTCCCCTTAAATTTCCACACCCTTTGCAGTAGGGGAAGAAAGTGTGCAAATTATGGTGTGACCCTCCAATATTAATGTAAATATTTAGACTAGCACATCAGCTTACCTTTCTCCTTATTATTTTTGGAAGGAGATTGATTTGGTAAAGAGATGGGAAGTCTCCAACTCACAGATTGGCTTAGCTTTATTCCCTAGGATCAGAAGATGACTAAGAAAGTTTTTGTTGGACTCTACTCGTGGTCCAGTGGTAAAGAATCTGCCTGCCAATGCAGAGGACGCAGGTTCGATCCCTGGACTGGGAAATTCCGTATACCCCAGGGCACCTGAGCCCACGTGCTGTAACAACTTAAGCCCATGCTCTAGAGCTTGTGCTCGACAGCAAGAGAACCCATTGCATGGAGAAGCTGGTGAACTGCAACTAGAGAAAGCCGACGAGCAGCAACAAAGACCTGGCGCAGCCAAAAGTAATAACATTAACTTTTCAAAAGGTTGAAGAAAGAAAGTTTTTATTATGAAAGCAACCCCTCCCCTTTTTTGGAGGTTTTTTATTCATTCATTGAGCAAGTACTTGTGAAATATTTGCTATGTCAGATGGTATGTGAAAATCTGATATCTCAAAGATGACCAAAATATGAGGGGTCCCTGTCTGTTTAACCACAAAGAGAGGGGCACACATAAGTTATGAAACTGAAAAATGCTGATACAGAAGTGTTGATAAAGTGTTACAGGATCACAGAAGGAGGTGACATGTTGTGTGTGTGGTCTTTCTGCTAAGAACCAAGATTCTCCTGATTCATTTTTGCTTTCTTTTTTTTTTTGGTTGAGGGGTGGACTTTGGCCTCATACCATCTTGCTTGAGGTACTGCTGTGGCAGAATTCCACTTAGTCCTACTTAAACTTGAGAGTTTTTTTAAATGCAGGGATTTATATTAAAAATAGACTCCTTCTTGTGGCGTTCCCACTGTTATCCTTTTGGTTGATGTGAGGTCGCTTTTCTTCTAAGATTTTAACTGCAGATGAAGGGGTTAGACACAAATTGGCTAATTTGTGATTTCCTGTAATGGTGGTGTTTGTCTTCTAGTTAACAGTATTCATATTGAGTATCTTGAAAGCCAACAATGTGAAACCACAGGAAAGCATTTGGTAAACACTTAAAAGAAAAAGCTGGATGTAATGTTTTGGCCCCATGGGTTGCATTCAGAAAAGAACTTTGCTGACTAGCTAAAGATGGGGGTCACAACACAAAGATGAAGCTGTCAGGTTGTGGTGGGAGGGGGGTTCTGCACCCTTTCGTGTCTCAGATTCTAGCCCCCCCTTCTTTCTCGGTCTTATGAATGCTATTGACAGTCCCACCTGGAGGACTTCCCTCCGTGCTTCCCATGTAAGGGCCAGGCGTTCCATCCCTGGTCAGGGAACTAAGATCCCGCATGCCGTGGTCAAATTTCTATGTATATAAGGACAGTTCTTCCTGGATTTTTCCCAGTCAGCTCCAGTTCTTACACCTCCAGCTGACTCCTGTTGCCTCCACCCGCTTCGTCTACTGGAAGGATCTTTCTGAAACCCTGATGGCTTTAAAAGCTCTACTAGGTCATTGCTGCCCAAATAAAAATACTGCAGGCACCTGCACCCTGCTGGGCAGCCACCTCTTTAATGCTTTCTCTACTTCTCTCCTGAGCTACTTCTGGTGCAGTATGACTTTTCCCTGTTTTTCCTTAAAAGCCTCCTGTGTTTCTGACCATGTTGGTCCCAGGCCCAGAGACATCTTCCAGCGCTACATTGTTTTCCTAGGGAAATTCTATTTACCCTGCCTCAACCTTTATTTGGTTTCACTTCAGCGAAAGTTTATTGAGGGCTTCCTGTGTACTGTGTGCTAGGGATACAGAACTCATTAAGACAGTCTTTCTTTTTAAAGGATTTAACAGTGGAAGGCAGATATACAAATATTTGTTAATATTTCCTATGTCCTAGGGTTAGGTGTTGAAAATATACTGACAAAAGAGTTATACTTCCTGCTCCTCATGAAGCATATATTCTAGTGGGGGAGACACATCAAATTTTAAAAGTCAAATTTTAAAAATGGATCTGTGAGGCATACTATGAGCAAGGGACAGCCATTGATCTGAGAAAGCAAGTAACCCGGGTGAGTAGGAAAATCAATTCTTTTTGAAGAATTGAAACAGCTGCGCTGCTGGGGCATGTGGGATCTTAGTTGCCCAACCACTGTGCCCCCTGCAGTGGAAGCTCGGAGTCTTAACCACTGGACCATCAGGGAAGCCTCCTGGAAATCAGTTTTAGATAAAATAGAGACAGGATTGGCCTCTCTAAGGAGGTGGCATTTTTAAAAAGACATTTAAAGAAGTAGTTCCAGTAAAGCATGGCAAAGGTTAATTATCACGGGAAGGGGACGACAGAGGATGAGATGGTTGGGTGGCATCACTGACTCAATGGACATGAGTTTAAGTAAACTCCAGGAGTTGGTGATGGACAGAGAGGCCTGGCGTGCTATAGTCCATGGGGTCGCAAACAGTTGGACATGATTGAGCCACAACTGAACTGAACGGAAGTAGAGAAGACCTATCGGTAGAAATGTAAATGAAGTTGACTAGTTATAATCCATTGTGATACACTCAGTGATGGAGGGATGTAACAAAAGACACTTTGATCATCGGAGGGGAACCTGAAGTTTTTATCGCGATGCAGTGGAAGCGTTTGGTGTGGGGTGGTTGACGGGCTTCCCATGCAGAAGTGCAAAGGTTTGAAACAATTTGAGTTGTGTTCACAGAATTTGAAGTAGTTCGATATTATTGAAGCTTTATAGTGCAGAGAAAGCCCAGAGGCAGGACTTGAGGCAGAGAAATAGGTGGTTAAAAAAGGAACCCTGAGTGCCAGAGCTGGGCTCAGAGCTTGGCCCATGCCCACTATCTAGGACAAGGTTTTTTTTTTTTTTTCAATTCTGTAACTCAGTTTCTTCATTTGTAAAACTGAGATGATGATAGCAGCAACCTCATCAGGTCATTATAAGGATTAAGTATTTATAATAAAATGCTCAGAACCATCTCTAGCACACAGGGTAGTGGTGGTCATGACCTTTGCATTGACTTATTGTAGACACTTGGGGGATTATTTGCAGTGGAGTGACTCGCTCATGGGTCTCTCTTTCAAGTACCTTTTCAGAGGGAGTGTGAGCCTGTGTGAGCATGTGTGTTGGGGAGGAAGGGGCTGGAGCTGAATTTTTGTGGGTTCTCTGAGCTCACCTTTCCCCCTCATTCCCAGCATAATTACTTGTTCCTCCACCTGTGTTCCCACAACGTTTTTTTCTCCGAGGTGGCATTTTCCCATTGTGTTTTATAGCTCGAATTTCTCACAGTAGACCGAGTTCCCTCAGGGTGTTAAGGACTATGGGTTACTCATCTTTACATGCCAGTGCCAAGAGTAGTGCCTAACGCTGGGCATACTGGGTGCTTCAGGAGTGTTTGTTGCATTTATTTGAAAGGTTTATTAGGGAGTTGCCCCAACTTATAATTTCAAGAGAAAGAGCCTCCCATGGAAAAGTCTGGGCATGTTGCTATGGCAGGGTGTTTTCATTCTTTCATACACCAAATATTTATTGAGTGCCTACCGCACATGGTGCCATGGGGATACGAAGATGAATCAGTGTGTATCCTGCCCTAGGTTGTGTTGACTCTTACAATCTTAATTGTGGGTGTGAGGGAAAAGGTAAATGGTTGCTGATAGGTTTAATGAGAACTAAGCTATGAAGTGGTTTAGTTGTATTGGGGTTTTTGTTTAGATGTCTAATTACTTCGATCAAAGAATCTGAGTGATTTATTTTTTTTTTAATGCTGTCTCATTGGTGGTGGTAGCTCATTTCTCGTTGTTACATTTCATGTTTATATCAAGGCAGACTCTGTCTAGTAAATTGCAGTGTAAGTGTCACAGGAAGCCTGCTTCTTTCTCAGATTGTAATCCTAAATGGAAAGGATTCCACCCATGTGGGTTGGGGGCTTATATCCTTGACCTTGGACAAAATAACTTCCTGGATTCTTTCTTTTTGAACGACTTTTTCGTGGACTTCTTAATCAGTGTTTGGTATCACATTAGATTAGAAGCACTTAGTTACAGGTTTTTATTACAGTAGTTTTAGGCTTTTGCCATGTTTGATCCTCCCCTGGGGAAGGAAATGGCAACCCACTCCAGTATTCTTGCCTAGAAAATGCCATCAACCGAGGAGACTCCAGGCTACAGTCCATGGATTCCAAAGAGTCGACTAACACTTTCACTTTCACTTAGGCTTTTGATGGGCTTCCTGGGTGATGCTAATGGCAAAGAACCTGCCTGCAAATGCAGGAAACATGAGATGTGGGTTCCATCCCTGGGTTGGGAAGATCCCCTGGAGGAGGGCATGGCAACCTACTCTAGTTGGTTCGATCCCTGGGTTGGGAAGATCCTCTGGAGGAGGGTATGGCAACCCATTCTAGTATTTTTGCCTGGAGAATCCATGGACAGAGGAGCCTGGAGGGCTGCCGTCCGACAGGTTGCGAAGAGTTGGACATGACTGAAGTGACTTAGCATGCCAGCAAGCTTCTGCTTGTATCCGTCTCTGCTTTTGTCACCATAATTCTCTGGTACCTGGAGGCTATTTCACCAGTTTTTATTTTTTAATGGAAAAGGCAGGCTTGCTCTGCTGTGACCGTTTATTACTCTTTGCTTAAACTACCTCTAAAGCCTAGAAAACCCTTTCTCTTTTAGCCCAAAGAACTACTCCATATTGAGAGTTGCAGCAGATGCTCTCAATCCCAGTGCTGTGCAGACCACTGGGGTGCCAGATGAACTGTTCATCCTTGGCCTTCCCATACCCTCTGCCCACCTGTGTTAGCATAGCAGGACCAGGTCCTGGGGCACCAGACCCCTCAAATGTGTGTTGATTAGATAAACAGGCATAAATAAAGACTATGTGTGTGGGGGGGTATGGAAGGGTGTATTTAGATGACTCAGAATTAAGGGTTCTGTTTAGCAGTTCTTTATTTTTGTGAAAAGCTTCTTTGAAAACTTTCTAAAATATCAAACCTGTCAAAACAGTTACATTTTCAAATGTCCCTTTATGATGAAAGATGCTCAGTCATGCATGATAGGAGAGATGCAAATGAAAGGATACTACTCCATCATATCTCCTCTGTCAAGGTGGTAAAAAGCACAAGTTTTTGACAGCATGTTTTGTTGATAAGACCGTAGTGGGGAAAGTGCTGTGCTCTCACTCATAGCTGATGGGAATGCAAAACGAATAACCGTATGAGGAGAATTTGGCAGTAGGCTGCAAAATTATATTGGCGCTTACCTGAGATCTAGCCAGCTCTCTTCTAGGATTTTATCCCTAAGATATACTGGCAAAAATAAGAAAAGATATTTACAAGTTTATTCATTACAGACTGTATGTGATAGCAAAAGACTGGAAGTAATTCAAATGTCAATTGGGAGTTGGTTTTAAAAAGTAAAGAAATCTGGTTCTTTGGGACTAAGCCTGTAGTCCAGTAGCTAAAGTCCTATGCTCCTAATGCAGGGAGCCCAGGATCAATCCCTTTTCGGGGAACTAGATCCCATATAACACAACTAAGAGAATTTGCATTCCAGAACTAAAGATCCCACGTGCCGCAACTAAGACCAGTGCAGCCAAATAAATAAATATTAAAATAAAAAATTTGCAGTGGTTCAGATTTCAGTTAGCACAGCAACTTCACAAAGTATAAACTTTGCTGCTAGCTCATTACTCCACACATCACTATATAAATAACAAATGGCCTCCGGACCAGTAACCAATCATATCACTTTTTAAAAAGCCTTTTGGTGATTGGTCGCCGAGTTGCTAATTTAGTTCATGCAGAGATAGCAAAGCGCATTTTAGTTTGTTGCCTCCATGGTGTCCTAGTGATAAACCAATATGACATTTCCCATAAATGGATAATCGAAAGGGAGAACTGGCCAACAAAGACAGAAGTGCAGGAAAGAAACAAAAAATGATGATGCTATAAATGAAATTCTGATAGAGCATAAATGAGCTTAAAGATGAAATAGCTGACTGGGTGTGTGCAGCCCTGATGAGCAGAGTGAAAGTAACTTACTGACATAAATAAGGATAGTGGTTGAGATGGAAAGGATGAAGATGTCCCAGAGGAAGCAGTGCCTCAAAAGCACTTCTGTTAAAAGAAGTTCTGGAGCTGTTTCACCACCCTGAAGAGCAAAGGATGAAATGTTGGAAGTTGAGCCATACTTAGAAATGAATATGGCAGTTTGCCAAGGTATAGAAAAAGAAGTTTGCTTTGTGTTGTGAGTTAATGTGGCAAGAAGAAGTCAAGCACCGTTTAAAGAACTCTTAGAAAGTTTTTTTTTTTAAAACAAATACTGAGTTGGCCAAAAAGTTCATGTGGGTCTTTCACCTGAATGAACTTTGTGGCCAACCCAGTCAAATCATTCAGTTCTCAAGTGTGTCTGATTTAAATCATAGCGTACTAACTAAATATCAGTTTTACTATTTTGTTCATTTCCTTATAAACTCATAACCATATAAGTTACTTATTTATTTTTTTGTATATGTTATTTATGTATACTTATGTTGCATATGGGGCTTCCCTGGTGGTTCAGCTGCTAAAGAATCCTCCTGCAATGTGGGAGACCTGGGTTTGATCCCTGAGTTGGGAAGATTCTCTGGAGAAGGCAAAGACTACCCACTCCAGTATTCTGGCCTGGAGAAGTCCATGGACTATACAGTCTATGGGGTGTCAAAGAGTTGGACACTACTCAGCAACTTAAAAAAAAAAAAAGGATCTTGTTTAGATCTGGGCACACCAATTAAACTTGAAAACTAACTGGATATTTGAGGTTAGCAAAAGAAAATTTTATAAATATTAATTAAGATTAAAGGGAACATTCTAGGTGGAGTAATAGCATTGTGTGTGTGTGTGTGTGTGTGTTTAAGTCTTCACATTAAAGTCTATGTAAGCCTGGAAAACCCTGGTGCTTGAATTTCTTACCTATGAAGTAAGAGGATTGAATGTCTGTTTTTTCTCTGTTCCTTATATAATAGCCACTCCCACTGATTTTTTCCCCCAAATCATTTACTATTATGTGCAAGCCATGGTGTTGCTTGTACTCAAAACTTTATTTAATCAGTATACCTCTTGCGGGGGTGGGGGGTGGGGGTGGGGGGTGGGGGTGGGGGGTGGGTGGGGGGCGGAGTGGGAGAGTGAGAGGAGGGATGGGCTGGAGCAGGAACTCCAGGGCTTGGGCTGAATTATCTAATCAACCCTAGGAAGCTGCTCTGAGCTTTTCTCCCGGTCAAGGATCCCTTCAGGATAGGGAGGCATGGCGCCCTTGCTTCCCCTCCCCCTGCCATGATTTTATTTTATTTTTTAGTCTTTTTTATTTATTTATTTTCTTTACATTATCGTGTTGTTTTTGCCATACATTGACATGAATCCGGCGCCCTTGCTTTGAAGTGACATGAAAGTAGCTCAGTCATGTTCGAGTCTTTTCAACCCCATGGATTGCAACCTGCTAGGCTCCCCCGTCCATGGAATTCTCCAGGCAAGAATACTGGAGTGGGTTGCCATTTCCCTCTCCAGCCCTTGCTTTGGTAATACCCAAAGAGCCTTGGTTGACTGTCAGCATCGAAGAGATGTGAAGAAAACACTGGGCCATGGAATTCACCTCCCAAGAGCTGTGTGCCAGAGCTTACAACACAAGTTCTGGAAACCCCAGTTCCCCCAAGAGCAGTTTCAGACTGCCCACACAGAGGGTGCCCTCCAGGAACACTAGCCACCAACTGCTAGGTACCAACAGTGCATAGGCCAGGGAGGTGCTTGCCAAAGATATCTTGGATAACATGCTATAGACGTCATCAAAGTTTATTGAAACTCTTGGGCTTAAGTATTGCATTGCACGTATGCAGTAGGAGTCTGGCCAGAAAGAGTGTTTCCCAGGAACTTGATTCAATTCTGATAAATAAATGTATGAGTGTTAGAAAAATTGGGTGGAAAATGGTTTTTTGTTTATTATTTTATCCTGGTCTCCCAGCTGTGATCCACTTACATGAGGTTCTTGGAAAGGTACAGCCTACCTGTACGGTCCCTTGCGACAAACAATACATCTGTTAAAGGGAGGGGGGAATTGCTGTTAGTTGAAACTGTCTCGGCCAAGTTAGCTCTTATTCTAAACCCACTTTCTGTTCAGAAAAGGTTGTCCGAGATGACACGGCTTTTCAGGGGACTCAGTGGAAAAGAATTGAACTGCCAATGCAGGAGACTCAGGAGACAAAGTTTCAATCCCTGGGTCGGGAGGGTCCCCTGGAAAAGGGAAAGGCAACCCATGCGAGTATTCTTGTCTGGAGAATCCAATGCACAGAGGAACTGGGTGGGTTGTAGTCCCCGGGGTCACATGTGAGTCTAGATGATACCACCATGAATAACTATTACCCCACCCGCCCACCCCAGACTCGGTCATATTAACTTGCAGCTCTGCAGACTTTCCACCTCATATCTTCAGTGTGACTTGTGAGTTTCGGTGGGGCACTTTAGTGTTCATGGTACTTGAAATATCAGGTAAAAAAAAAAGGGAACTGGAGTTCCATGTTTACTTCCAATTGCTGTCTGTAAATAGTCATAGAAAAATGGCAGATGCTCTGGTCCCAGACATTGAATTTCAACCTCAAATGCTCCTAGAGGAAACCAGACCAACCAACCGTGATAATAAATGACCATTTACCTTTTGCAGAAGCCATCCAGCTGGGCTCAGAAGTCAAATTTGGGAGTGAGTGTGATGAAACACAGCCAGATGGCAGGAATAATGATTTTCTTAAAGACTGTAAAAGTCATCCTATGACTGTTTTCTCGAGAGGGCAATGGTAGCTTCTCTGGAGAGGCTTCAGGGCACAGTGATTGAGAATGGGACCTTGGGGCCAGGGTGCTAGGGTCACAGCTCAGCCCCACCATTACAGCTGCATGACTTAGAGAAAATTACCCGACTTCTTGGGCTTCACTTTCTTTACCTGTAGAGCAGGCAGTGGCAACCCATTCCAGTACTCTTGCCTGGAAAATCCCATGGACGGAGGAGCCTGGTAGGCTGCCGTCCATGGGGTTGCTAAGAGTCGGACACGACTGAGTGACTTCACTTTCACTTTTCACTTTCATGCATTGGAGAAGGAAATGGCAACCCACTCCAGTGTTCTTGCCTGGAGAATCCCAGGGATGGGGGAGCCTGGTGGGCTGCCGCCTATGGGGTCGCACAGAGTCGGACATGCCTGATACAGCTTAGCAGCAGCAGCAGCAGCAGAGCAGGATGGTAATACTGTACTTGGCTTAACAGCTTGTGGTGGGAATTAATTTAATATCAGCAGAGCACTTAGAGCAGGGCCAGACATACTGTGGGCGGTCAGCAAATGCTGGCCATTCATATCACCTGCAAAATGATTCCCAGAACCTTGCTTTTCAATGTGGCCAAGCAAGTATCTCAAATACACATACTTAGAAATACTCTCATATTTGGGTGAAAGTCATTTTTCTGTGAATTTCCAAGTGAAAAGTGTTAAGCCTGTTAAGTTGTTAAGCATTTGAAGGCATGAGGCCAGTGGCTTTGAGGTGTCCAGGGCACTCAGAGCTTCCCAGCTCAGAATTCTCAACTTGACCCTTCCTTTCTGAGAACATAGGCGATACTGTAAACTAAGATTACTGTAATTTTCTTTCTTTGTTTTTTTTTATATTTGGCTACACTGCCCAGCCTGTGGGATCTTAGTTCCCTGACCAGCCATTGAACCTGGGACCTGGCCGTTAAAGTGCTGAGTCCTAACCACTGGATGGCTAGGAAACTCCCACCGATGCAATTTTCTCTTTAAAGAATCCATCCTTATACTTAAAACTATTGAATTAGCTCAAGAACTTATAGGTCCTTGATTAGGAAAAGGTTTAATTGGTTATGAATCAACTTTTTGTTCTTTAGATTTGTTTTACAGTTGACCCTTGAATATATGAGTTTGGACTGTTCAAGTCCACTTGTACTGGGATTATTGAAAATAAGTGTGGACTGGAGCACTGCGGAATCCCAGGTTGGTTGAATCTGCAGAGGCAGAATCTCAAATACGGAAGAACCTCACGTATGGAAGGCACACTATGTGGTACATGGTATTTCTGCAAAGGGGGAAGGGTGCCTCTAATTCCTGAGTTGTTCAAGAGTTAACTGGATTTTCAAGATACTTAGAACTTAGAAAATGGAGCAGCTCTTTCTGTTGGTCGCAGTAAGCTCTTAAAAGACAAGTATTAAAAAAAAAAAAAACACGAAAAAAACCTCCTTTATAGGGTTGCATAGGACTTTGGATGTTACATGTGCTTAATAAATGTTGATTTGATTTGATCTTAATTTTTCCATTTTGCCTGTGACCTAGTAATCGTTCAGTCGTGTCTGACTCTTTGTGACCCCATGGACTGTAACCCACCCAGCCCCTCTGTTCATGGAATTCTCCAGGCAGGAATACTGAAGTAGGTTGCCATTTCCTTCTCCAGAGGATCTTCCTGACCCAGGGATCAAACCCGAATGTTCTGCATTGCAGGTAGATTCTTTACTGTCTGAGCCACCAGGGAAGCCCATGTAGGAGACAGAGCTCATGGTAAATAAACCTCAAATAAAACCTCCCTGACTTTGGGGAGGAAATCCTCCATCCTCAAATGGAAAGTA
Organism: Antilocapra americana; assembly: GCA_007570785.1. NCBI lineage: Eukaryota > Metazoa > Chordata > Mammalia > Artiodactyla > Antilocapridae > Antilocapra > Antilocapra americana. The sequence continues at coordinate 5,380,217 of ML660770.1, read as the reverse complement.
AAATTGGTACCCCAAATTAGATTTTGAGTTGGTGGAATTTAAACATTTGCTGGGGATAAAAAGAGCACTTTTAGAACAGGCCTGGGTATCACAAGAAATGTCATCAGCTGACGTAATCTCTTTTATGTATGGAGGGATCAGATCTTACTGTAACTTAAAAGCTGCAATTTACCGATCATTGTGGCTTGTCTGTGTATGTAACTTTTTTTGCCCCTCACAAAAGGAAAAAACAGCCCGGCAAAGAAAGACTGGGAAATAGCCTCTTTCTTCCAGTTCTTACATCTCCCCCTTTTCTTACATGTAATCAGGAAAATTTGAGAGTAGTTTGAAGGGGTGGAAAAGGCTCCAACAACAAAGAGGACTGTTGCAAAACATTGTTTAGAGATTAATGTTTTAGACTGAAGGTCAAGGGACTATCAGTCACTTGTCTTTGAGAGGTTAAGCAATTCATTTTGTGGTTGAGTTTTCCATTTATTTATTATTTTATTTGTAAATCCAATTAGTCAATTACTTTAAGGAAGATATTCTAATTTGATGATACCTTACACTTTAACACGGTTTAAATGAATACTAATTGAATATTTTTTAAGTGTAGTTAATGTACAGTATTGTATGTTACAGGTGTACAATAAAGTGAGTCACAGTTTTTAAAGGTCATACTCAAATAACATTTGAGCTTATAGTAATGGTAAAATATTGGCTATCCTCCTTGTGTTTCATGATATATCCTTGTAGCTTATTAAAAAAAAAAGTTATTATTTGTTTGGCTCCACCAGGTCTTAGTTGCAGCATGAAGGATCTTTGTTGTGACATGTGAACTCTTAGTTGCAACATATGGGATCTAATTCCCTGACCAGGGATTGAACCTGGGGCTTCTGCATTGGCAGCATGAAGTCTTAGCCACTGGACCACCAGGGAAGTCCCCCTTGTAGCTTAATTTACACATAATAGTTTGTACTTCTTAATCTTTTACTCCTAATCGCCCCTCTCCTCTGCCTTCTCCCCACTAGTAACCACTAGTTTGTTCTCTGCATCTGCGAGTCTGTTTCTTTTTGGTTCTATTTACTAGTTTGTTGTAATTTTTAGATTGTGTATATAAATGCTCTCATATAGTATTGTCTTTCTCTGACTTACTTCACTTAGCATAATGCCCGCCAAGTCCACCCATGTTGCTGCAGGTGGCAAAAATCTCATTTTTGATGGCTAAATAGTATTCCATTGTATATGTATGCTACGTATTCTTTATCTAGTTAGCTGTTGATTGACACTTAGGTTGCTTCCATATCTTGGCACCTGTAAATAATGCTGGGTTAGGCAAGTCTTAAATGTTCTGCGTTTTACAAGGCAATGTTTCTCAGACCTTAATGAGCATACAGATCACTAGCTGCTGCTAAGTCGCTTCAGTCGTGTCCAACTCTGTGCAACCCCATAGACAGCAGCCCACCAGGCTCCGCCATCCCTGGGATTCTCCAGGCAAGAACACTGGAGTGGGTTGCCATTTCCTTCTCCAACGCATGAAAGTGAAAAGTGAAAGTGAAGTCGCTCAGTCTTGTCGGACTCTTAGCTACCCCATGAACTGCAGCCTACCAGGCTCCTCCGTCCATGGGATTTTCCAGGCAAGAGTACTGGAGTGGGGTGCCATTGCCTTCTCCAACAAAACACTAGGGATTTTACTAAAATGCAAATGCTGATTTGGTAGATCTGGAATGGAACCTAAGAGCTTGCATTTCTAACAAGTATCCCACGCAGGGCGCTGCAAGTCTGACTCTGGCCCTCACTCAGAGGATCAAGGCTCAAAAGCAAAGAATATCAAATGTGGCTGCACATTAAATTACCCGAGGACATTTTAACAGATACAGATGCATGGGTCCCCCTCCAGAGCTTAACTAACCTGCCATGTGGCCTGAGTGTCAGGAATTGATCAGTCTCCCCCAGATGATTCTCAGATGTGTAGCTAGGGTTGTAAACCACCACCCAGTCTGGAACATTTGATTTGTTTTCATTAGTTCTCCGCTGACTCAGCTGTAAAGAAACCACTTGCCAATGCAGGAGATGCCTGTTCAATACTCCAGTATTCTTGCCTGGGAAATCCCATGGATAGAGGAGATTGGTGGGCTACGGTCCATGAGGCCACACAATAGAGCAACACAGCACACAGTTCACATCCAAGGGGAAGTTGTTGTTATTCCCCAAGGGGAAGTACCTGCCTTCAAAGTGATGTCCTCTGTGTGGGAGGTTTTGTTTTCTTTCTATTTGTCCCCTTTTCCTTTGAATCTCATCAAAGAGTCCCTCTACCAAGCAAACTCCACTTAAAGCCATCTTTTTGTTTTTCTATTTTTAAATCAATCTGACCACGTACAGTTGTCAGCTGGACTTCCAGATCAGCATGAGCTAACTGGGGTTGCCACACTCAGTCAGCCTGAGCTCCAGAAGAGCCCAGAGCAGAGTAGTCATTCACACGCTTTCCATGGGCAAATATGTGATTTCCTTTGGACTTTCAGAAATGTTGAAAATAGTTCCCTGGTCTCCAGTTGCTTCATTGGTGGACCCAGGTCAGAGTCCAGTGACTGCTTGATGAGAGAGTGCCTCAGATTGGCTGTGTGGGGGGCATTCAGAGGCAGGAGGAATTCTTGCCTTCTACCCATCCAGCAGAGTTTTCACAGTTCTGTTCCTTAATTATCTGCATTATCTTTTGGCTGCCTTTTCCCATAAACAGACATTCCCTTCAATCCCATGCAGCCTCATGACTTGAGAGTTAAGAGGTTTTAGTAGGTAAATGGTGTGAAGGTAAAATATCAGAGAAGTCTTCGGAGGAGAGCTGCCTTGATTGGGATTTGTTCCCTGGTGGCTCAGTCAGTAAAGAATCCGCCTGCAATGCAGGAGACCTGGGTTCGATCCCTGGGTCAGGATATTCCCCTGGAAGAGGAAATGGCAACCCACACCGGTATTCTTGTCTGGAGAGCCCCATAGACAGAGGAGCCCGGTGGGCTACAGTCCCTGGGGAGTTGCAAGAGTTGAACATGACTTAGTGGCTAAACCACCAGTAAAGGGCATCTCCAACTGGGGAAGAGGGGAAGGGGCATTCCAGTGGAAAAAAAATACTCTGCTCGAGATTGGTGAAAAGTAATCTGGCTGGAGGGCTTTTGTGGTGATAGGGTGGGGAGGGGACTGAGGTAGGTTGGTGGATGAGAGAGAAAGCTACTGAGGTTGGGCCAAATTGGGAAGGGTATTAGATGCCCCTGTAACAAGTTTCAGCCAGGAGGCAGAGAAGACACTTTTTTTTTTTCTTTCTTTTTTTTTGGTGAGAGAATGACATCTGATAAGTATTTTAGGAGCAATATATTCTTGCACTGCGACTGAAGGCTAACTGGGGGGAGAGACTTGGCAAAGGAAATACTTCTTATTAAGCTATTGAAAAAGTATGAAGATGTATGAAGAACCTGAACGAAGAGAATGGTAGATGTTCTAGAAAGAATGAAAGACATTAAGGTTATTTCAAATTTCCAATAGGAATCAGATGATGGAAGACTCAGTGAACTGGTACAATGTTGACTCATTAAATATAAGTTGGTAAGTTAAGGATGCATACTGTTGGCCATAGAGCAGTGGTATCTAAACTTGAGTGTGAAAGAATCACCTCTGGACCACACCCATGAAGTTTCTGCTTCTGTAGCTTTGGGTGGGGCCTGAAAGTCAGCAAAGGAATGCAGGCCTGGATTAGCAGAGGAACCCAAAGAAACAGTGGAAGACAGAGAGCAAGCTGATAGAACTTAAGCCCAGCCATATGAGTAATTAAGATAAATGAGTAAACATATCAGGTACAAGGCAAAGATAGAGCAGACTGGGTTTTCAGATCAGTTTCATTAAGTTGCTCACTTCAGTTCAGTCGCTCAGTTGTGTCTGACTCTGTGACTCCATGCACTGTAGTACGCCACGTTTCCCTGTCCATCACCAACTCCTGGAGTTTGCTCAGATTCATGTCCATTGAGTTGGTGTTCTCTAGCTATCTCAGCCTCTGCCACCCCCTTCTCCTTTTGCCTTCAGCTTTTCCCAGCATCAGGGTCTTTTCCAGTGAGTCATCCCTTTGCATCAAGTGGCCAAAGTCTTGTAGCTTCATCTTCAGCATGTCCTTCCAATGAATATTCAGGGTTGATTTCCTTTAGGATTGACTGGTTTGGTCTCTGTGCAGTCCAAGGGACTTTCAAGAGTCTTCTCCAGCACCACAATTCAAAAGCATCTTGTGTTTTGGCCCTCAGCCTTCTTTAAAGAAGTTTTCCCTGGAGATATGCAAACAGGCCAGTTTAGGAAGAGAAACTGCATTCTTGCCTGGAGAAGTGGATTAGATGATCTCCTTTGGTCTCCTTTCTGGAGTTAAGGTTGGTCATAGTTTATTTTCTACAATAAGGATAAATTATTACATTGCAAAAATGATGAGTTAATAAATAACAATACAGAAAAATGTTCATTTTATAATACTTAGAATAACTTTAAGTGCCCAGAATAAGACAAGCCATTCCATCCTTCCCAGCCAGGCATACCTGTAGCTAGCCTTTGGTACAGAGACCCACTCAGTCTTTTGAATACACAAATTTATTTTCAATTTTGATGAAGTGAGTTCATAGCAAGTATACTGTGTAACAACTTTTTTTTCCCTTATACTATATTTTTTTCATTTCATAAAATATTTTTGTAAAATAGAAGGATGAAAGCATTTTCAACCCAGGAGGAGAAAATGCATTTTTGAGACTGATTAAATCTGTACAACTAGTCTCAAAATGCTTTTTCTCTCCTGGGTTGAATATGCTTCTGCATCTCCCCTCCGCCCCCTCCCCGCCCCGATCTGCTAATTGAAAGTCCTCTGAATTTTGCCTTCTGCTTTTATTCCCAAGAATGGAGTCAGCTAACCATAAAGAAGGCAGAGCACCGAAGAACGGACACTTTTGAACTGTGGTGCTAGAGAAGATTCTTGGGAGTCCCTTGGACTGCAAGGAGATCAAACCTATCCATCCCAAAGGAAATCAACCCTAAATATTCATTGGAAGGACTGATCCTGATGCTGAAACTTCATACTTTGGCCAGCTGATGCAAAGAGCTGACTCATTGGAAAAGACCCTGAGGCTGGGAAAGACTGAAGGCAGGAGGAAAGGGGGGTGGCAGAGGACGAGACGGTTGGATGGCATCACTGATTCATTGGACATAACTTTGAACAAACTCCAGGAGATAGGGAAGGTCAGGGAAGCTTAGCATGCTGCAGTCCCTGAGGTTGCAGAGTCCGAGAAGACTTAGAGACTAAACAACAAGAACTCCAACCCCCCATCCTTTTGGTGAAGGTGAGACTGTCCCCTCCCTGTCTAGAGAAACCACCCTTTGCAGATCCAAGCAGCGGCTCAGGTTGAATGATGGGTGGCTCTTGGCTTTTCTGAGGTGATGTTTCACTAAGTGAATAATCCTTTGAGGACAGCCTCCCAAAGTGCCTTTTTTGTGCCCGGGATAGTGTTTTTGGGCAGCTGGAAGTATGAACTTGGCTTAGTGGGAAGAGGTTTGTGCTGGAGTTACAATTCTGGAGGGTCACTGACGTTTTTGTCCAAGATAGCATACCGACTGAGAGATAAGAGACGTTTTCTAACATCTTATATTGGTTCCTGGATTTATGAGCAGAAAGCATTATAAAACACAATGAGTTCCCCCCAGATAGTGAGAGAGGTATCATGTAAGTCCACAGAGGAGAGTTTTGAGGAAGGTGGGATCACAAAGCAAGCCAACCACTGATTGTTTAGGAAGTTTGGCGGCAATGACAGGAGATTGGGCAGTAGCTTGTAAGGAGAGGAGACTGATACGTAGGGGGAATAGCTGATTCTAGAGAAAGCTATGGCAGAGAAAATAGAAGGTGAGCCTGGAGCAGTTCATAGTATCAGAAAGTAAGGAAGTGCTTAAAAGACAAACGATGGAAGTGAGTCAAAGGGATCAGGAGCTGATGGGAAAGAGCTTCCAGTGGCCAGAGCCAGAACAATCTGAACAATAAAGTCCATTGTAGAGTACTGGGTTAAAGCACAAAGGATGAAGTAAGTATCTATGAGTATATGCTATACTGGGGCTTCCCTGGTGGCTCAGACTGTAAAGAATCTGCCTTTAACACAGGAGATTCACGTTCCATCCCTGGGTTGGGAAGATCCCCTGGAGAAGGGAATGGCTACCCCCTCCAGTATTCTTGCCTGGGAAATCCCATGGATAGAGGAGCCTGGAGGACCACAGTTCATGGGGTTGCAAAGAGTCAGACATGACTGAGCGACTAACACTTTTCACTTAGCAACCGAGCAACAACAACATACTCCTTATTTGTAACGTAGATTGGGTTCATTAGCTGGTCCAGTGTGGGTGAAACTTAGGGCCCAGGGATTCTTCACCTGAAGTCTGTGGAGTCTCTATTCCTCCCTAAGTGGGCTAAAGGGGGGACCTTAAACATCAAAGTATAGCAAATATTGTGTGTAAGGGTCTGTATCCTCAAATCTCATCAGGAAGCCAAAGAATTCTGTGCCCCCAAAAGGTTAAGAATGTCTTTTATTCATTTTCACTGCTGAACAAGACTGTAGGTTGGATACAATGGTGTTTTCAAAACACTTCGAGAAAATCACACCCACGTGTGTACTGCACTACTTCCTCAGCCACAGGCAGTATCCAATTCCAGAATCATTTCTCCTTCACTTTCCTATAGTTTTGTTAGATCTATTACGAACCAAGTGTAATCCCACTTCAGTTTCAAATTACCCTCAGTAATTTACATTACAAATGGTCTTGAGAGCTCTGGGAATGGCAGGTGTATTGGTGATCTGTTGACTTGATATTTCCTTGCATGTGAATATTTGCCATATTCTTTCACTTCCTCCTCTTTAGTGGAATAGAACAACACAGTTCACAGGGGAAAATGTAATTTTAATGTAAGTGATTTTACATTACTAGCCAATGATAAATGGAAGCTTTGTGAGTAAATGCCTTTATGCAGTATTGTTTCTGCTGCCTTTATATGTCTGATACCAATTTAAAGCATAAATGATTATGGTTGGTATTTAGAATAACTGAGAAAGATGGGCTAACAGGTAACCCATTACCTGTTAACTTAAATAATGCTTTTATTTTGAGAAAAACAAAACTATTTCAAAAATTGAAAACTTTAGTAAGAGAAATAGTGTTATGCAAATCTCTTTACTGTCTTGATTACTAGAAGACATCTGGATTCTCATCTGTTTCTGAATTCAGTGTGTTGCAGTGTTATTTTGGTTGAAATCTATGAAGAAAGTGAGAAAATGTAGCTTCACACATGAAAAGGAGCAGTACTTTAATACCTTTTTTGATATTATATCAAAACTCTACAATCATAATTTCCTAAAGGTTAGTTGCAGTGTAGAATCTGGAGTCATTTCATTGAACTGTTTTTAAACTTTCATATATTAAAATCCATTGGTCTTTCCTGCACTTTCAGTGGATCTTTTACCCATGCATGATTTTGTACTATTTAGAAAATTTTGGTCACTAGGTTAGGCAGGTCTTCTAAAGCCACGTTCCTTACTCTCCTTACCTCATCAGGGACATCTTTAAGTATTGGGAAGCTGTCAAGCTCACCACAACAGGTGTCAGGTTTTCCAAAATGCTTTAAAACTCAAATTTTATCATTGGCAATAAATACTGTCAGTTGTTTTCCTGGAAGAAACAGACTCACTTTGTTCATTTTTGTGAAAATGACTGCCAGGTAACAAATCAGTCAGTTCAGTTGCTCAGTCATGTCCAACTCTTTGTGACGTCATGGACTGCAGCATGCCAGCCTTCCCTGTCTTTCACCATTTCCAGGAGTTTGTTCAAACTCACGTCTATTGAGTTGATGATGCCATCCAAACATTTTGTCCCTTTTCTCCCTGCTTTCAATCTTTCCCAGCATCAGGGTCTTTTCAAATGACTCAACTCTTCAAATCAGGTGGCCAAAATGTTGGAGCTCCAGCTTCAGCCTCAGTCCTTCCAGTGACTATTCAGGACTGATTTCCTTCAGGATTGCCTGGTTTGATCTCCTTGCAGTCCAGGGAACTCTCAAGAGTCTCACAGTTCAAAAGCATCAATTCTTTGGCAATTGGCCTTCTTTACGGTCCTTCCCTTACCTCCATTCATGACTACTTTCCCATTTTGTCACAAAGAACACCAAAATGACCTGTATGCAAGGGTCAAGATTTAATAAAAATAGTAGTCCCTACTGGTCGAGTCATTAAGGATATATGTAAAGGAAACACTTTTTTTTTTAACTGCTAATGTGTGGTGAAGAGCCCACTGCCTTGTTGAGTGATAAGGCTCCAGCAGTTTCCCCACAATTGTTTTTGCACCATCAGTGCAAATGTCAGCACAGTGAAAACGACAGTGTCTTTGTGTTAAATTCTAAAAATAGCTGTGGCCTTTGAGAAGGTCTCAGGGACTCCGGGGAGACCACGAATCACACTTTGAGAATCACTATAAAGATGCTTTGTGCCTTCCTCCTACCCCGTCAGCCCCCACCCCACAGCCTTGCAGTTTTCAGGCAGACGTCAACATTTCTCTATGTATGGCTCCTTAGTAATACAGTCTGGAGTAGCTCTGCAGAGTTTGGTGACATCGTCCTGATTCTAGGTGGAATGGGGACATGCATTTAAGTTTCCAGCGTGCTGCTGGTCTGCAGTGAGATGCCGAAGCCCACGTTTCCTCCTGTCCAGCAACGTTGTCTCCTGCTTAGCTCTAGGCAGAGTTTAAATGCCTTCTCTGGACCCCTTAGTAGGACACGGTTTCGTCTGTTCTTATAATAGAGTTGAATATATTGTCGGCTTGCATCGTAAGTTACTTTCTAAAAACTAGTGAGTTCCTTAGTGACTTCTTTAGTGCCAAACGAGCTGCTGCTGCCTTTTCGTCTGCATGGTGTCCAGCAACAGAGAGGGCGTTTTGTAAACATTTGTTTCAGTGAAGAGAAATCAAAACTGAAAGCCAGCAAAGTCAAACAAGTGTGCGGTAGTCGCGCATTTCCTGACTGCAAGCGTTGGCACGATCAAAAGTTAGAGAACTTGGTCTGCTGCTGTGGTGTTCCTGGTTTCCTTCAGGTTCTGGGGCCCCAGTATGCCACACCGATCCAAACCGGGGCTGGAGTTCGGAGCGCCGGGGTACTGCGTGTTCCGGCCGTGTGTGTACCTTGTTGAAACCTTGGCAGGCGAGCGGCCGCCGGGCGCCTGCAGGCGGGGCCCGGCGGCGAGCGGGCCAGCGGGGCCGCGCCGGCGCTCCGGGCTCGGAGCCCCCGCCCGGCGCAGCCTCGGGCTCGCCCGGCCGAGCGCCCTGCCCTTTTAAGGAGTCGGACCGTACCACCCGAGCTTTGTGGGCGGGGGGGGTCTGGGAGAGGTGAGCCCAAGGACGGGTTCCGTTCCCCCGCGGACGCGGGCCGGCGTGCCAGCGCCGCTCGGCGGGAGCTGCGCGGTGGTGGGCTCGGCGCCGCTTCCTCCGGCGTCGCCCGCAGGGCTCGCGCTCGCGCTCGCGCTCGGCCTCGGACGCGGCGCCCCCCCCGGCCGGCCCGGCGTGGAGCGCGCCTGCCGAGGCCCCGGTGCCCGGATGTCTGTCAGGCTGGGAGCGAGCCGATACGCTCCGAGCCGGAGGCTGCGCTGCGGACGCCCGGGCTCGGGAGCAGGTAGTCCCGTCCCCTCGGGGAGTCGCGCTGGGGAGTCGTCCCCGCCCGGCCCCGGCAAATGGTGAGCGCGGCGCCGGCAGGAGGGCCGCGGCGTGGAGGCGCTGATGGACGGCAGACCCTGAGCCCTACAGACTGAACTATGGCAGCCCAGTCAAGGTAAGGCGGGCGCCGAGAGAAACTTTTCCGAATGCGTGTGAGTGGCGAGGGGGATGGAAGGTTGCAGGGGAAGGGTTGGGGTGCTGTGAAGGAGACGGGCAGGAAGCAGCCTTGTCATTGCTTTCTCATCGTTATTTATGTCAGATTTTAAAAAGCAAAAGTCTGGAGGACGTACTGGATCATTTCTGCAGAGGAGAGGAAGAGGGGTCGAGTTAAAGTGGAGTTTCAAGTTAGATTTCTCTTCTCTGCCCCCCCCCCAAAAAAAACCCAAAATTATTTTCAAGGAAATCAAGTTGGCTTAACCTGTCTGCCTTTGCCCAAATCGTCCTTTAGTTTCTTTGTGCACCTCCTTGAGGTTCTCCTGATTTTTTTCCCCCCCTCCCTCTGGTAATGCCTTGAGCAGCATTTTGAAAATCAATTAACGCGAACCAGTTCGCCTTGGGGGTTGGTGGTTGAGAATTTGCCTGGGAAGTGACTGGAAATTTTACTGCCGAAATGTACGATCGCACATAAAACGGCGCAGCTTTCATGAATCTGCTGAGTAGGCAAAGACCAGGAATGTCCCGGGGTTGGTGAAGGGAGAGGATAATGAACAGCAGTTGCTGTCAGAGGAACGCTATAGTAAGAACCTTCAACCCTGACTTTCCTTGGTTTTTTGCCTTTTATTTTTCCCCTTTTGGTAAATGAGCCTTTAAGAGTGATGACAAGGCATCAGTGATTATGAGATTCAGACGGCTGTGTGTGCTGTCGTTTTAGTTGTGACAGCAGTTAGGGCTAAAGGAGGCTTAAGAACTTAGATATGCCTTCTTTTTTAACTTTCAGTTTTATTAGAAAGTCCTTTGGTGTCACGTTTAAAATAATTGGAGGGCTCCTCGAGTTGCTTTTTGAGGTTGTAGAGTCATTTGGGGAAACCTTACAAGGCTAAACACAAGTTAGGTCTGAAGACCCAGATATGTCAGAGACATAGATGCTTTCCTGCTGGAGTGTCAGCTTGATGAGTTTAAAATTTGTTCCTAAGAGATAGAACTTTCTAGGAAGAGAACTTCGCTCTATAGAGTGTCTCTTATGTGCTTTGTATATAATGAATCCTCTCCTCTCAGTGGTTTATCCCCTGCCTCATTTTATTGGTTTTTCTAAGAAGGAGGTTCTTGGGGTTGTGTGGTAGGAAAACTTGGCTGAGAAACTAGTTGCATCTTTATTTTTACCCGCCTTGACTGAAATGTAAACTGCCCGAAGGGTCCAGGGCATCAAAACCTTGGATTAAGACACTGTGGTTAAGAAATTAAATAGTATCTAACAGTGCTCAAAGCTAGAAAGCAGGGATTTGAACTCAGGTGTGAGTGATTTCAGTGTCTGCGCCCTTAAACTAATGAAGAGTAAAATGAGGTAATAGCTAAGTTGGACATGGCAGTGTGCCAGGCACAGCGGCTGTAATTGGATTACCTGGCTGACTCTTTGCAGTCACTTAAATAGGTAAGTACTTTTTATTTTTCACATTTGTTCAGGAAACTGAGGCTCAGTCAGTCTTCTTCCTTGAGGTTACCCAGGTGGAGCAGTGCCCAACTCCTGAGTGGCCTGCAGTGTTTCCTCACTTCCAGGCTGCCTCTTTAATGCTGAGATGAGGTGTCAAAGGGAAGCTGCAGAGCCTCAATCTAAAGGCCCAAAAAAGCAGTTTCTGCCAGAAATATTCTGCTGCAAGATGTAGAAATCCAGGTTATCAACATGGTTGTTCAGTTTGCTGGTAATTGAAAGAGGAGGACTGTACACATTCTGCTCTTCTACTTGGCCTTCAGATGTGCCCTTGAACTAGGAACAAAGCCACAAGGCCGTGATCTCTTGTTTGCATTATGTCTGCATTATGGGAGTGTCTCTCACAAGTAGTAAACCTGCATTTTCTTCTTTTAGATGTGTGTGTGCGAGCACGCACTTGCACGCTCAGTTGTGTCCCACTCTTTGCAACCCCCTTGGACTATAACCTGCCAGGCTCCTCTGTCCATGAAGTTTTTCAGGCAAGAATACTGGAGTAGGGTGCAGTGCCCTCCTCCAGGGGATCTTTCTCATCCACCCAGGGATTGAACCCACAACTCTTGGTCTCTTGGACTGGCAGACAGATTCTTTACCACTAGCTCCCAGCTGGGAAGCCCTCTTTCTTTTTACCACATCAATAACTGTGTTTTATTTACTTCGTATTTCTTCTGCAGAGGGTTCAGAAATCATTTTAATTACCTTCATCACAGATATAATCTGAATTTTGTTTTCATGCAATATTATATAATAAGAGTTGTTCTAAACTACTACTCTTCAAAATCATTATTTTGTCTGCCTCCCAGTGTTTTAGTACACTGAAACATCAGAATGTATTTAATTTTCCTGTAGTTTTTATAGACTTTATATTGGAGTACAGTTGATTAACAGTGTTTTTCGGGTGTACAGCAGAGTGATTCAATTATGCATATATACTTGTATCTGTTCTTTTCAAATTTGTTTCCCATTTAAATTGTTACATAACTTGGAGCAGAGATCCCTGTGCTATACTTTAGGTCCTTGTTGGTTATCCATTTTAAATATAGTTTCTGTTTTGTGTTCATTTGTATTTTTTTTAAAGATTCTGCATGTAAGCAGTATCATTTCTTTTTCTGTTTGACTTCACTCAGTATAACAGTCTCTAGATCCATCCACATTACTGTGAATAACATAATTCCATTCTTTTTAATGGCTGAGTAATATTACACACACACACACACACACTGTACATACACACACAGGGGCTTTCCAGGTGGCGCTAGTGGTAAAGAACCTGCTTCCAGTGCAGGAGACATAAGAGACATGAGTTTGATCCCTGGGTTGGAAAGATCCCCTGGAGAAGGGCATGGCAACCCACTCCAGTATTCCTGCCATGAGAATTCCATGGACAGAAGAACTAGCAGGCTTTGGTTCACAGGGTCGAAGAGTCAGACACGTCCGAAGCGACTTAGCACACATGCACGCACACCCATACATACGTATCCACATACCACATCATCTTTATCCATTCCTTTGTTGATGGATTTTAAAGTTGCTTCTATGTCTTGACTATTGTAAACAGTGCTGCTGTGAACATCGGGGTGCATGTATCTTTTTGGACCGTGTTTTACAAGTGGTGAATACACACTTATATAGCTGGCATGCGGTTCAAGCTCACTTAGACGTTATGTGTGTGGGACAGTGTCTCTCTGACATCCAGAGAGAGACCATATGGAGAAGATTGCAAGTCTTTGGGTTTCCGGAAACCCTCAAGCTGGGCCACGCTGCTCAAGCAGTGCTAATAGAAAAGGAACCGTCGCCTGTGATGTACAGTCTGGGGCAGTGACATCTTGTCCATGTGCTGCTTGCCACACCCATTTGCTTTTGAAACTATTAATTTAGATTCTTGGACTCACTGGATCTAAACATTAATAGCTCAGCTTGTTCTAACCACAATAGTTTCATTGTGCTCTGCTTAAATAATTTGTTTTCTGTTTTTTGAGTAGAAGAGGTAGATGGAAACTTAGATGAAGTTGAATTTTGTAGCACTGGATGGTGTATGACTAATTTTTCATCTGTATCTCCTCTCTGTAGTCTGCTCCTTAAGATACTGTCTCACATTTTTAGTGTCCCCTGCATAAGCTAGAAGTACTTTAAACAAAGGAGGGCCTACTCAAGTGTTTCCTGGCTTGTGAACTTTCATCAGTTAAGGTTGCATAATCCTCTCCTTCACTTTAAAGCAGAAAGTACCAAATTGATTGTTTTGTTTTGCTTTGTGTTATTTCTTCTGCTAGATATGGAAGACATTTACTGAATCAAAGGTCAATTGCCTAAGTTTTAAAAATTAGATATGGGTCAGTATTTTGAGAACATCAAATATATGGTTTGCCTTTTCAGAATTGTGGAGAAAGGCAGTTAGTTGAAAGTGCAAAGCTGGTTAAAGCAGAGCATACTCTATGCCTCCTCTCTCAGATCAGTGGATGTTCAGTTCTTGGGAATCTGTAAGCACAGTAGATACATTGATGACACTTCCTGGGAGAATTGTAACAAACTTGCTTCCTTTAATGTGAAATAGTTACACACCATGGCTTTAGTTTCCAAATTCTGACCTAAAGCTCTTGGAAACTATTTTCATAGACCTATATAGCCTGGCCCACCATCTTTTGTGGGCTGGTAAACCCTATGATGGGTAGAGGAAGGTATAAAGTCCTATCAGTTTGTAGCTCTGTCCTTTTCTATGAGGATTAGCTTGCCTTATATTGAGGAATGTGTTGATGGATAATAGAGAAAAGAGGGCTTTGTCTGATTTTTCATCTCTGCTAACCCTTTCATTGAAGCAGTCCCTGAATATTAGAAGGGAATATATATGTATCTTCAACTACCGGTAGGGATTAACTGGTTTTAAATGCACCTTGTGCTACCTGAGAAGCCCTGGCCTGTCCTCCCCGCCCCCACCTCCAGGGTAGGGTGTGGGGGGGGTGCTCCAGTGAGATTGGGGGAGTAGAACTTGATTCTTTAGTACGGTAGCCTCTAGTGGCTGAGAGCATCTTAAAAAAAAAAAAGTGTTTTCAGACAAACTGCAAAAGGAAATTAGGTTTAGTGAACTCTCCCACAGGTTTTTTGTTTGAATTTGCCTAAAGTTAATGATGTTTAAAAAAAATAACAGAGGAAAGTCAGATTGTTCCCAAGATTATTATGAAGCTGGTTTTTGGTGGATCTCTGACTCTGGTGGGGGAAGTTTTCCATTGCAAAAGGCAGGGCCCTTAAACTGGTATGGAACCAGTTTTGCCCCATCCTCTGCCCCCACCCCCCGATTTATGAGCTTTGTAAAGATTACCTTGGAAGAAAATTCATGAAAGCAAAAAAACCTCTGATTAAATATGAGCAAATATCAAAGAAAAATGTTTGGTGTTTTGGAAAGTGCAGTTCAAGGAAGTGATTTCAAGAGGGAAATAATTTATGCAGTATTTTGACCCTGTGAATGTCTTCATTTTTTCCCTTATGTCACCACTGTAAACTGTGTCCTTGACAGAAGAGAAACAGACAGGTCCCTTAAGCGATTTCCTTCTAGTTTATCCTGAGAACCCAACTGAGCTTCCTGACTCAGACGACAGGTTCTTCCTTGATGAAGGTGGTAGGAGAATTGAGTCATTTTTTTTTTTTCTTTTTGTCAGCTGATTTATGGAGATCTTCTTTGGCAAAATGGACTCAAGCGGTCTCATGAGAGTTAGGGGATTCCATACTGTTCCATGAAAAGGTGTTCACTAACTGGTTCTATACTCTTTTGAAAATGGAATTCAGTGAATGCTTCATTTAAGCAACTTAAATGTCAAATATATTCATTATCTTAATCATCGATAAGAGAGATCACCCTCATCTGGGTACTGTCACTTGTTTTGAGTATATGAATCTACGTATTTACTTAATAGCTGTAAAGTGGAGGAATTACAAAGCTGGGTTCGCTTCATAACTGCTTTGAGGTATAACGCAACTTGATTGCTCCTAAATTTCTAAACTTAGTTTTCTGTTAGCCAAGTTCTCCATTTCATTTGCTTCCCAAGATAGGAAGATAAGTGTATTCCCCAAATCTGTCCTCTGAAAGGGGAAGTCCTGTACGTGGCGTGGTGGTGAGAAAGGCCTGCCAGCCAGCTACCGTGTATTCTGACTTTACCTTCCGTACCAGTCGGAAATGCAGCTGGCACCTTGAGGACAAATTTTCTTGGCTCAGAAGTACAAACATACCAAGCTCTGTATCATTACCTCTCTGTTGTGGTTCAGTTACATTTTATTGATATGGGGTGGGTGCATAACTTTCACAGATTAAATGGTTACCTATCCTTTTTCCTTCAGTTAAAAAAGAAATTGGGGGGTGGGGTGGGTGGAGCTAGACTTGTAGTATTTTAGCCTTGTTTCAGATTGCGCTTCATTTTATTTTTAAAACGTTTTTTATTTCTGGCTGCGCTGGGTCTTCGTTGCTGTGTGCAGGCTTTCTGTAGCAGCAGTGGGGGCTACTCGCTAGTTGCTGAGCACAGGCTCTAGGCGAGCGGGCTTCAGCAGTTGCAGTGCGCAGACTCAGTAGTTGTTGCTCGCGAGCTTAGTTGTCCCGCAGCATGTGGGATCTTCCTGTGGCAGATATCAAACCCGTGTCCCCTGCATTGGCAGGCATATTTTAATTCACCATGCCACAAGGAAAGTCCCCCTTCATTCATTTTTGTACGACGGTAAATGTGTTCCTTTGCTTGAAACAAAACAGCAACTAGAACGGAAAATAATATGTTGCTTGAGTATGTATGTAGCAGATGACGTTTAGCTTTAGACCCTGGGGTAGGGAGGGTGGATAAGATTTATAACTTTTGGTGTTAATGCCCTTGGAGACCCAAAAGTAAAAATTAACTTTAATAACCATCCCAGCGCTGACTTTTTGTGTCTTGGCAGCGATCAGTGTTGAGAATCCTGCCCCTGTGCAAACTTTCCCCTTTTCCTATCTACCCACAGTGAGTTAAAGCTTAACCTGATGGCCACAAAGTCAGCCAACTTAATATCCTGCGAGTCTTTTTCTCTGGTGAACGTCTGTTGTTTTCTTGCGTTGGTTTATTGGCTTCTTTTTTAATTTAACCAGATTGGGACTCCTGTCAGCTTCTTAGGGCTGTTACTCAAAGCAGTAATTTGATGTCAGTTTTAATATATTAAGAGGAAATCCCAGTAGTGACATCTTGTCAAAAGGATCTGCAGCAAACAGAAGGGGGAAATAGATTGTATTTCTATTGACAGCTAAATTGTCTTGATTTGGGGATTAGGTATCATGTTTCCAGAGGGACACCCACAGGTCTACCATGTTCTGAAAGTACCAACAATAGTCCTTCCTCCCCTATGGGTCATGTGACAGGTGAACGCCGGGAGGCCTGTGGGCCACTTGATCCTTTGTTTGGGTGGGCCGGGGAGAGTTCAGGAGATGACTCCTGAGTCACTGTTGCCTGTGTTTTACCCACAAAGGATCTTGCCTTTCTTTCCAATATTGTTTAGCACTCGATTGGGCAATGAAACAAAAGTGAGGGAATATTTTAGGGGCAGGGTGGTTATATTAAAGCTCAAGGTTCTCAAACCGGACTACACACAAGAAACACCAAGGAGAGCTTCTCAACAGGCAGATTCTACATCTCCCGACCCCCAACCAGAGATTCCTAGTGGGTAGGTAGGTCTACGGTTGAGCTTGGGTAGAGGGGCTCTGCTGGGTCTGAGGCCAGAGGCCCGCCTACCACCTTGGTGACATCCGGTGTGTGTGAGGGAGGTACAGTGTCCGTACACTCTGATTTAATACATATTCATCAGTACACGTGTTCCCCCTCCCCGCCCCCCCCCATTGAAATAGGCTGGTACAGAAGGAAGATGTCTACCTTTATGAATTTATGTACCAATTACA
This sequence comes from Antilocapra americana, assembly GCA_007570785.1. Lineage (NCBI taxonomy): Eukaryota > Metazoa > Chordata > Mammalia > Artiodactyla > Antilocapridae > Antilocapra > Antilocapra americana. The sequence continues at coordinate 5,362,959 of ML660770.1, read as the reverse complement.
AATTCTATTAGTTGAAATGCCCAAATGCACCTATATCTAAAACATTGAAACGGGAGATACCAAGAAGCAACCTCCAATGTTTGCTCAAGCCGTGCTTTCCCAAGAATTACTTCTTAAGGCCCTGGTTACCCAATCGACCCTTTCATCTCCTCTGGGCTCCCTTCCAAAACTGCCAACTCCATGCCCCAACCCTGCTTACCCTCCCCCCCCCCCCACCCCCCACCCCCGTCCCCTGTTGGGTGGCAGTTGGTTTTGGTCCCAGGGAAGAAGTTACAACTGAGTCAGTTGTACAAGTCAGTCAGATCTCAACATTTGAAACTGAAATAAAAGTTTTTTGTTTTTCTCCCCCTCTTAAACAAGAGCATTGTCTAGGTGAGCAAAGAATCTGCAACAAAAATTTTTAAATGGAACTCCTCTGGAAAGTAAATGTTAAAATTACAGCAGAAGTCAGTTCCTGTAACAAAATTCAGGAAACGCTTTCTGGTATGTGGGTGTTGGAACTTTTCAATTCTTGGAACTTTCCTTCAGGAAACTGTCCTGTCAAAAGCAGAGCAGTTGATAAAATATGAAGCTCAATTCACAAAGTATTGTGCGTCTAATTAAATTTTGATGTGGGGCATATGTTTTGGTGGTGGTGCAAGAGCTGAGACTGTCTGGTGGCTTTCATCCTGAGTAGCTGTGCGTCTGGGTAACTTGTTAAATGGTTTTCCTCTCCCCATTCTCATTGCTTTAAAAATACAGGTGTACCTGATTTGCTCGGGATGTGCATTTATGGAAAGTGGTATAAAATTAACCAGTTCCCATTGTTTTGTGTGAAAGTATGAAACATATTTCCTATCCAGCTTTGCAGGCATCACATATTTTTGTCTCATGATTGACAAAATAATATATGTATATATTTTACCTTCAATGTTTCTAAGTGAGATGACCTACCTAGTAAGGTGATAACTTTAGCTACTAAAACACTGATAAAAATTTAAGTTCATGATCTTAGGATTTTAAGTGTTTTTTTTTTTTTAAGGAAAATAACTTCTTGCTGAGTTAATAGACCATTTAAAATAGGATTTTTTTGTCTTTTTGATTAAAAACACTTATTGGTTCAAAGTTCTAGACTGTAAAACAGGAGCTAAAACTCTTATGTTTTTTTCCAAGTAATTTTGACATAGCCTTTACATTTTTAGTAATTACATTTTTCTGTTATTCTTTTATAGTCTATATATCTGCCTTTCTCTCTCAACTCTCTCTTAGAGTTCAGGCATAACTTGTGCTAGCTCTCCATTAAAAAAAAAAAAGCTGTGTGAATACAAACTTTATATCGCATGGAAAAAATCAGGCAGCAACATTTACTAACATTAAGATACTTAAAGGGTAGAAGGAAACCCAGTATTTACATTTGTTTCACAGTGAGGCTGCTACCTGAAGATATAGAGTTGAGTAAACAGTGTGGTCTGTGTCACTTGGTTTCAGTAAACTTCAGAGTAAACCAATGAAACTTAATTTTTGCTTTTGACTTGAAACTGCCTGGAAGACAAAAAGCTCTATATGGGAAGTCATAAAAGATTGAATTTGATCGTTTCTATCATACTGCTGATAATGTAGGAGTTTTGTTTTAACCCTCGTGACAGGGACCTGTTCTTACAAACATCTTACAAACATATTTTAACAGTCTTACTTTTCTGAGGATAAAGTGAAAATCATTAGATTTACTTCATGTGAGTTTAATTTGTGGGCTTTTAAGTCTTGACAGTTGTCATGATTAGCCTAGAATGAAACTTGGTTTCTATTTGAGGTTACCCATAATTCTGTGGTGAAACCCCTAAACTAATGGTATTATCTATTATTTTAAAAACCAAAGTAGAAGCTTCTCCACTCTTTGGTCTTTTGTGGTAAGTGACTTTTTTTTTTTTTTTTTTTTGGCAAATGGATAGGGGTTAGCTTTAATCAAGGTATGTTCACTATCACCCAGATCTTTTACCTCCCATGGTACTTCTCATTTTATAGATGCTTCTTCCTAGCCCAAGGTTTTTTTCCCCTCTCTCTTTACAACTTTGAGGCATATAATGCAGATCTTAAAATGTGGCCTTTTCAAGTGATTTTTAGTTTCTTTACTGAATAATGCAGTTAGCTCCATTAATCAATTTTAGAACATTTTATCTCCCCTCATGCCCCATCCAACCATTAATCTACTTTTTGTCTGCATGTAAATTTGCCTTTTGTGAGTGCTTCATGTGCATGGAACCTTGTCTTTTTTTGCACCTGGATTTTTTTCACTCATGTAATTTTTTGAAGTTTCTCTGTGACATAGTGGGTGTCAGTAGCTCTGTGCTTTTAATTGCTGCATGATTCATTCCATTGTGTGTATAGGATAGACTTGTTTCCAGCGTTTTGCCTTTTTTTGTTGTTGTTTTTTTGGTGGGGGAGGGGTATTTGAATAATGCTGCTCTGAATATTTGCAGGTCCTTTGTGTAGATTGTTTTTCTTGTTTAGGAGTGAAATTGTTGGGTCTCATGACAGTCTTGTGCTTAACTTTTTGGAGAAACCACCAAACTGATTTTCAAAATATATACTCACCCATAGCCCATGCATTCGATTTCTTGTGAGTTATATACTGTCTTCATGGTCTGTTGTGGTTGTGGCTGTGAAAGTAGTGGTCCTGAGATGTGATCAGTTTTGCATTTGATTCTTAGGAAATGTTTTAAATTTATATATGACTTAAAAACACAGCTTATTTTCTTCTATAAAGGAAATCCCTTTTGTATTTCTTAAATTGATTGGACTATTTGATAAAGAAACTTATCAAGGAATGTTTCAGTTCAGTCGCTCAGTCGTGTCTGACTCTTTGCGACCCCATGGACTGCAGCACACCAGGCTTCCCTGCCCATCACCAACTCCCAGAGCTTGCTCAAACTCATGTCCATTGAGTCAGTGATGCCATCCAACCATCTCATCCTCTGTCGTCCCCTTCTCCTCCTGCCTTCAATCTTTCCTAGCATCAGAGTCTTTTCCAGTGAGTCAGCTCTTCACATCAGATGGCCAAAGTATTGGAGTTTCAACTTCAGTATCAGTCCTCCCCATGAATATTCAGGACTGATCTCCTTTAGGATGGACTTGTTGGATCTCCTTGCAGTCCAGGGGACTCTCAAGAGTCTTCTCCAACACCACAGTTCAAAAGCATCAATTCTTCGGTGCTCAGCTTTCTTTATAGCCCAACTCTCACATCCATACATGATTACTGGACTATTTGGTTTTCTTTAAACATTGCTTTTTTTTTTCCAGTGTGAAAAGGAATGTTGAAAGAAAACCAAATTTAAAGCATCAGCTGTTGCTAAAATCACAGAAGAAAGTTCCAACCCACAACTCAAATATCACATGTATATAATATAGAACATATGTTATATATAAACATATGTATATATCAAATATGTAATAAAGGATAAATATGCATCCTTTCTTTCATAACTACAAAATGGCCCTGGAAGTTGTTACTTCGGTGCACTTAGTAAAAAAAAAAATTCAGGCTGAAATTAGCTGGTCTCATTTAGTACAGCCTCTCATGCAAAGATATGTTAATGAAATGAAGCTTCTCGAAATTATTGGAACGGGATCCTGCCAGGGAAGGTGTTGACCTCGTGCCTTCAGTTGATGGTGTGCTCCAACCTTCCGGAAAAGATAGACCCATTTTACAAACAGAAATAGTTCATGACATGCTCCGAAGTTGTCTGTATGTGCGTGTGTGATGGTAGTGACAGCTGTTCTGGGCAAACAAAAATAAAAGAGCTGTGAGGCCCTGCTTCGCTGTCTGCTGTGTGGCTGCCTTGACTGAATGAATTTGCCGTGTGTGTTTTTCTGCTTTGGAGGCATTGTGGGATGTTGTCAGAATTCACTGCTTCTGGGTATTAATTTTTACCTACTTAAAGATTGTGTGTGTGTGTGCTTAGTAGCCTCCGACTCTTTTGTGTCCCCGTGGACTGCAGCCCTCCAGGTTCCTCCGTCCATGGGATTTCCCAGGGAAGAATACTGGAGTGGGTTGACATTTCCTTCTCCAGGGGATCTTCCTGAAGAGATTGAGCCCTCGACTCTTGCGTTTCCTGCATTGGCACATGGATTCTTTACCACTGCACCACCTGGGAAGCCCACTTAAAGATTATCTATCAGTATTAATGGCTTAGTGACTGTTGCCGATTCCCACTCATGGACAGCGCTTTTGATGTTGGTTCTCAGTATGCTGAAATTGATGAAGCCTCACTGTTCACTCCGAGCCAGCATTGTGTGAGCCGGGCCCTGTGTTGCTTCAGATAGATCAGGGTCTCCCTTCCTACAGGAAGACAAGACCAGCAAACTGGCTGCAGAGCAACAGCAAACTGCCTTCTATGCTATGACAGAACCCAGCCGTCCAGGGAAGAAGGGAGTGTGGGGAACGTGGTCCCACTTGGGCTGCAAAGACCTCAAGGAAGTTAACCTGAAATGGAGAAAATGCAAATCATGACAAGTTAGAATTAATTGTCCTTTTCTCGTGTGCTTGGAAATAAGTGATGCTGGTGAGAAGGATGGCATTTTTAAAACAGGCCAAGTATGGTTTTAGGAAATAGCCATCATGGAGCAGTCTCAAAATAAAATTTGTTTGTGAATTAATTCTATCAAAACTCAGCCCTGTTTTTTTTTTTTAATTTTATTTTAATGAAGGCAAAATGAGTTCCATAACAATGTAACTTGAACTTTAAAAACAGAGATTATGCTTTTAAGACTTTGCATTAGTTAGTGCATACATATAAACAAATTAAACATATGGAAAAAGAAACCCTCGAGGACAGTTTCTTAGTTTGGAAGCCATCAAACAGAGGATGTGATAGAGAAGTCCTAGCTCAGTGAGGACAGTCATCAGGGAATGAAGATGTAGACTGAGAAAGGTCTTTAAGGCTAGCTATTTTAAAAAGGTTAATCTGTAAAGCATCTTTTTATACATGTGAAAGGCTGTTACGGGGAGTGGGGTGAAAGATGGCCTCCATCTCTGTCAAAAATAGATCTTGAAGAAGTAATTTGTATATATTAAGTTTAAGCAAAGCCCAGGAATAAACTTCTCATTGAAGTTAATTAAACATGAAAATACAGTAGGAGGTGGTATTCTTTTAGTTTATATATAGAAATAGATAATCCTCTACCTTGGATATTTTAGGAAGTACCAGATGGTGTTAAGTACCTTTTTCTCAAGGGATTCTGTGGCTTCTTAGAAAAAAAAAAAATGATCACAGCAAACTACTAGAGGAACTGAAAGTTCTTACCCTCTGCATGCATTAGGGCTCTAATTATATAGAGTTACTTCAAGGATCCTATATTCATCATCACCTCATTTCTCTTGTACCTCCATTTTATAGTTACTTTCATATAACTGCATACATACATTCATTTCATGTATTTAGCTGTAGACCTTTTGTGGCATGATATATGGTAATTTTATGATGATATTGTGAACATCTGAAAAGAAGGTGTATTATCTTCAGGGTCCAGAGTAACATGTGGGTTTGCACATTACATCTATTTTATATTATTTCTATACTCTTTGTCCATTTATTCCGCTGTGGACAGAGAGGTGAATAGTCTCATACAATTTGTGGATGCAATGCTTTCAATGCATAAATATTCACAGTTGTTCTGTTTCATTTTAGATCACTCCCCTTGAAGGTATTAGTTTTTTGTAGATACTCCCAGAAAGTTTCTTTGAGTATCAATGACATTTTTTGAAAATAAGATGTATCTTTACATTTTTCATTCCTGTGGATTTTATTTTGGTTTAAGGAGTGGGAGGGGTGGTCCAGCCCACCCCCACTCCACCTTCCTGCCCCCAGACTAAACATTTTGTTCCCTGTTCAAGAACCACCATTAACTCAATGACTGTATCTTTATAGTGTGTTTTGATGTGTGATGAAGCTGGTCTCCTTTCTTTACCCCTTCATGCTTTTAGAATTTTCCTGAATATTTTCTCATGTATATTTTTCAAAATTTACTTGAATAGTTTGTCAAAAACTGGTAGTTTTTAATAGGAAGACTTCCTAGCAAACTTATAAAGCCTCATCCTGTTTTTCAGAAGGATTAAAGTTTTAAATAGGATTTCTGTGTTTTTTGTGGATGTTCACGGAATGGAAAAAAAAGGTAGGTTCGAGTGCCAGGGACTCCTGAATCACCAACCAGACACCAGTCATTCATCTTCGAGACATTTGGGAAATCCTGAATGCCTCAGTTTCTCCAGAAAGAAGTGAAAATATGCGTTTGTTTCTGTCAGGAATAAATGTATTATTAGTGTAAATCTCAGTGGAATCTTATTTCTGTAGGTGATTTACATCTGGCTCTGGGCAGAAGGGGTATTTTGCCATCTCTGTTTTGCTGTGGATAGTAAGTATCTCACCTTCTAGCAGAGTTTTTGGTCTTTCACTTTTCTTTGACCATAATAGATATAATTTAGGCACTTTAAAATCTTTTTGAAGTTCAGTAAAGTAAAGCAACATTTTTTTAAAGTTAACTGTAATTAAGACGAGAGAAATATCTTTCTTAAATCTCAAGAGCTTGACCAAATACCTTCTTTGTGTTCCTTTTCAGCTTTTTCTTTACACCTTAAATGTTTTCACATAATTGAATAATTCTTTGTATACATTTGATAAGTGATTTATTCAGCATACCATGGGAAAGAAGATGAGGTTGGGGTTACTTTAGGCTGTTGTGATTTTGGGGATTGTCATTTTTCTCTTAACTTTGAGAAGGGGCAGATAAAGACTTTCAGATCATTTATGCTTCGAAGTGCCATGCTAAGGATACATTTTTAAAAGCTGAAGATAGCCCAGTTAACATTGACTACAGCAAGGATTTATTTTATACGTTGTGCTAGGAGCCAAGGTGGGAATGGAGGTCTTAACCCGCCGCCACTTTGGTTTAATGGCTGTTACCGCCTGTTCATGGTTCCGGTTATGGAGATCACACTGCGCACCGTGTTTATGAGCTTCACTCATTTGTGTCTGCTCACCAGACTGTCCTAGTTGGAGAGCTGGTATAGCGCACAGACTTGTGCTAATTGAAGACCCCTGGGGGGAACTTTTTTTTTTTCCTATTCACATTTGCAAATACTGTTCATACGTGCTCACGTAGAACTCAAATATCACCTCAGCAGAAGTTGGAATCATACATGCAGGCTGAAATCATTAGTTCTAAGCATGTTTTTAAAGATTAGTTTGAAAAATTGTCTTTTTTGTTTTTTTTTCTTATCAATCTCATTTTAAAATCAATAAAAAAACTAAACAGATTGTTGACAGTTGTCTTTAACTTTGTAAGTCTTAATCAAATTCATTTAAATATATAGGAATGGAAAATTCAGATATATTTTTATGGAATTCCTTTATTATTATTATTATTTTTATTTTTAATTTTCTTTACTTTATTGTGTTGGTTTTGCCATACAATGACATGAAACTGCCATGGGTTTACATATGCTCCCCTCCAGAACCTCCCTCCCTCCCTCCTCCCTCCCGATTCCCTCCCCCTGGGACATCTCGGTGCAACAGCCCCGAGCATCAACCCTGGGCTGGTGATTGATTTCACATATGATAATTAACATGTTTCAATGCCATTGAATTCCTTTAAAAGCTGTGCCCAAACCATAGGTAGGAGAAGGCAATGGCACCCCACTCCAGTACTCTTGCATGGAAAATCCCATGGATGGAGGAGCCTGGTAGGCTGCCATCCATGGGGTCGCTAAGAGTTAGACATGACTGAGCGACTTCACTTTCACTTTTCACTTTTATGCATTGGAGAAGGCAATGGCACCCCATTCCAGTACTCTTGCCTGGAAAATCCCAGGGACGGTGGAGCCTGATGGGCTGCCATCTATGGGGTCGCACAGAGTTGGACACGACTGAAGTTACTTAGCAGCAAACCATAGGACGGTAAGAGTCACTGTAATTACTCATTTATTTGAGGAAAACATTTCTGATTTAATTCAGAAATGACTTTTTTTCCACTGTATTTTCATAGTTGAGCTGATAAGAGTGGGTGGTTATTTCAGTAGGTATTGGGAATTTTTTTTTTAAAGCATAGTTTCCTTATTGTTAACTGCTTTTCTCCCTAAAATGGGTTTGGAACAGAAAAAGCAGCAGAAACGGCAATGAAACTCGTGATGAAGGTTAGGCCCCCAGGCTGAATCCAGTGTTTCTTCACTCATGCTGCCAAAATGTCAAACATTTGAAACAATAATGGAAAACAGTGCAGTTGATAAAACAAAACATACCAACCATGCTTGAATAGGATGGTTTATCCTATACTCCAGTTATTTTTTGTTTGTCTGTTTTGGCAGGAGGGAGGAGTGGTATAAGGGATCTTTGGGTTTAATGCCGAAGGCAGGGGGAGAATGTGGGAAAAAATGAATTATCTTGGGAGCATTTCTATTGGTATATGATAACGATCATTTATTCTGTTATGTTCTGGGGCTTCCCAAGTTATGCTAATGGGTTAAGAACCCACTTGCCAATGCAGGAGATGTGAGAGATGCAGGTTCAACCCCTGCGTCAGGCAGATCCCCTGGAGGAGGGCAGGACAACCCACTCCAGCATTCTTGCCTGGATAATCCCATGAACAGAGGCTGAGCTACAGTCCATATGGTTGTGAAGAGTTGGACATAACTGAGTGTATGTACGTGGTCTGAGCCAGGAACTTTGCATATTTGAGATCTTTGCATCTCTAAGCAGAGATGATCACTCCTGTTGCACAGATGAAAAAACTGAGGCTAGTGGAGATTCATTCATTGATTGACCCTGGTTACCCAGCAAGTGACTGCCTCTACAAAGCTCCTCCAGACTTCCAGGATAACTGTCTTTATCCTCACACACTTATCCATATGGCCAGTGTTCCTTGGCTTACTAATGGAACGAAGAATGGATGGAAAAAGTGGAACATGATTGTATGTGTGTGTGTGTGTGTGTGTGTGTGTGTGTTTTAATGAACTGTGACTCTGAAACAGGAAAAGGGAGGGAGAATAGGGAAACATGGTATTTGTAAAATTCCTATCAGGGTGATGAAATGTGCAAAAGAAATGTGAGGTCATTCTGTCCTAATGTCCAGCACCGTTTTCCCCATGGCTTGGTCTTGCCCCATGGGGGATTTAGGCAGAGACAATGCAACCATTAGAAGTTGTGGGGTATTTGTAACTCAGGGAACTCCTGCAGGGTTTGGAAGGGGAGATACATGTGGGTGGAACCTTCGTGGATAAAATGTGAAGCCTTATGAAAAACTCACTGTGAATGAAACAGACACCCTTCTGCCTCTTTTTAGTATGAAATGCATGGACCTGCTTGCTCCTGCTGCAGAATATCACACTTCTCACACCATCCTTGGGTTGTCCTTGTTTTTTCCTATTTCTACCTATTCTGGGGGATGTTTTCAGCTCTAGGGACCATTGTATCATGTTTAATTGAATGATTTTACTTTCTCCTTGGGGATGAGAGGAGTGGGAGGGGCATAGGAAGAATGGGAACGGGACAGGGGGCACCAGTGTTTGTGGTGTTGGACTCCAAATGTATTTATTATTAATAGCTCAAAATTGTCGAATACTTAGCTATGTGCCAGGCACTGGGCTAAGCATTAGGTATGCATTGTTGTTTAGTCACTAAGACGTGTCCAACTCTTTGCCATCCCATGAACTGTAGCCTGCCAGGTTGCCCTGTCCAAGGAATTTTCCAGGCAAGAATACTGGAGTGGATTGCCATTTCTTTCTCCAGGGGGATCTTCCCAACCCAGGGTTTGAATCTGGTTGGGAGGCTGATTCTTTAACACTGGGCCACCTTGCTTTTTATGTACGCATTAGGTAATTGAATGCCTAAAACAGTCCCAAACCTTTGTATAGTTATCTCCCTCTTAAAGAAGAGGAATCAGACTTTCTCTGTTGACAATAGCTAGTCATGACAGTCTCGAAGGTGCCAGTCATAAATGTAGCTGTTAGGAAAGATCTGTTTGTTTTCGGTCTGCTTTCTCCGTAGAAAAGTAAGACAGTTACTTGGGGTCTTTTTTCATTCTCTCGAGCAGTGGCTCTCAATGTAAGGGTGAAAGTGAAAGGGGTATTGAGGGTCTTTTACCACGCCCCACCGCCCCAGGGGTATTTGACAGTTTCTGGGAACATTTGCTGCTCAAAGCAGGAAGGAGGTTGTGCTACCTGCCATCTTCTGAGGTAGAGGCAGAGGACCCTGCTAACCTTCCTGCGATGCGCAGAACAGCCGCCTCGACAAAGATTGACTCGGCTCAGAATGTGGGTAGTGCTGTGGTGGAGGGTCCCTCCTCTGCAGGGCCCCTAGTGCATGGATCGGGGGTACGTGTGCTTCAGAGAGCTCCTTACATTATAATCAGACTCCAGCTCATTCGGTGCTGGCCCCAGATGGGAGTTGTTTGGCCTGTTTGGGACACAGAGCACAAGACGCTGCTCAGTACAGTGTGGATTACACCGTCCTGTGGGAAAGGGAGAAGTGGTCAGGCTTCTCACAGAAATTCAGAAAATGGAAGAAACACTTGTGAGTGTGGTAAGGAGAAGATTTGTTGAAATGGGCCATGGCGCCTGCAAGGGCTTGGGTGGATCCAGGTTGCGGATGAGGGAAGTGTCCACCCCCAGTGGATAAAGAACACAGTCTTCTTAGGAGGTACACCCGGGAGATGTTTTCAGGCTTCTTTCTTATCCACTTGAGTGCTGTGTTTACTATGCTGTTTAGTGGTCATTAGTTCACTGAATCCTCATATTAATCTTAGGGAATTGGTGTTGTCATTAGCACCATCCCTTTTAACAACCGATGGAGCTGAGGCTCAGAGAGGTTGAATGACTTGCCCAAAGGAGCACAGCTAGGAAGTGGCAGAGCCCAGTCTGAACCCCCAGAAACTCCAGAGACCATGCTGTTAACCAGCTTCCTATGCCAGTCACCAGAGTATTCCATGTGGTCCTGTATTGCTCAGCCTCCTCTTTGCCTTCCCCAAATTCAGCAAAGCCATGGTCCCTGTTTGGAGAGTCCTTGAGTGGCCAGACTTTGAGTTGCTCCATAGCTGGAGGTGGTAGAGAAGTCAGAGATGTCCAGGGACAGTTAGCAGAGAACTAAGGTGAGCCTTTTAAAGGAGCAAGGAAAAAGTTCTGGGTGACTTGAGCCTCAGAATATCTGGCAGAGATGTGGTTGATTGCAGCAGCATTTTGAACTAGTTCGAAGGAAAAAAAAAATGTCCAGAAAGGAAGATTGGTAGGTCTAAGGTAACCACCTATTGTATTACAGATTCAATCGTGTAAAATGCATTTCTGAAATCTAGGCCTTTTGTACCTTAGATATCAAACGTAATTCGAAGTAGGTAAAATAGAACCATAGAAGCAACTCAAACTAGGTAAAATAGAACCATAGAATTGAAACCTCTTTAAAACCGAAAGCTTTCTGGCTTGGTAATTTTGTAGGGAAGGACTTGCAAGAGAAACACTTTGAAATATGAAGAAGGAAATGTGATTCTGGGGTTTCCTTTATAGGCACTACATCAGTACATGAAGAAATAGGACAAGAATCAAAGATTAACTTTCTGAAACCCCCAAACCTAGTTCTCAAGTCAGGAAAAGCAACAGGGTTTTTTTTCTTTTTTTTTTTCCATTTCAAGGTGAAGGTGGGAGGAGGGAAGCGGGAAAGGGGATTGTCTTCTCTGTGGTTCCTGGGAGACCACCCTGAAAGCTTTGCAGATGGGAGCCAAAGCTTACTCCTGCAAGTGGTGTGTGCATCTCTGCTGGATCTCTTGTAGTTTCTCAGGAGAGGCAGAAGCCAGGGCTTGCCTTTGAAGGAGAGAAAGCTGTGCTCAGTGTGCTTGCAAAGACAGCAAGCTGCATGCACACAGACGCTCAAGCTGTTTCAGTTCTGTTCACAGCAGAGACAGTCCTGTGTCTCCCAAGCTCAGGACCACACTTTAGTTCTTTTCCTTCCAAAGTCCAGCATGCTATTTTTTAGATGAACGTTATGCTCCCCAGGTATTCCTTTCTGATAGAACTTCAGATTGCCCCATAAGTCCCTGAATGTGTCTGATGAAACATGTGGCACGTGGCTGGTCTTTCGGATCCTTATCATGTTTACTCACTTTTGCAGTGGTTTTTCTTAATATTACAATAGGAGCATTTTCAAACATTCAGAAAAGTTGAAAGGATTCCACAGTAAAAAGCCTTATTCCCAGGTTATATTATTGATAGCTCTACTTGAATTCAGTTCAGTTACACAGTTGTGTCTGACTCTTTGTGCTGGACTGCAGCACTCCAGGCTTCCCAATCTGTCACCAACTCCTGGAGCTTGCTCAGACTCATGTCCATTGAGTAGGTGATGCCATCCAACCATTTCATCCGCTGTCATCTCCTTTTCTTCTGCTTTCAATCTTTCCCAGCATCAGGGTCTTTCCCAGTGAGTCGGTTCTTTGCATTAGGTGGCCAAAGTATTGGAGGTTCAGCTTCAGCATCAGTCCTTCCAGTGAATAATCAGGGTTGATTTCCTTTAGGATTGACTGGTTTGATCTCCTTCTGGTCCAAGGGACTCTCTGGTGTCTCAGCTGGTAAAGAATCCCCTTGCAATGCAGGAGACCTGGGTTCGATCCCTAGATTGGGAAGATCCCCTGGAGAAGGGGACAGTTACCCACTCCAATATTCTGGCCTGGAGAATTCCATGGCCTGTATCGTCTAGTCTACTCGATCATGAAGAGTCAGACCCGACTGAGTGACTTTCACTTTACTTGCATTAAATGTGTCTATTCATTTCTTCATTGCTGTATCCATCCAGTCATCTGTCTTTTTGTGCCTTTTATATTAATTGCAGATATCAACCTACTTTCCCCTAAGTACTTTGGTGTTATATCATTAACTAAACCATTTATTTACAGGGTTTTTTTCCCCTCTTCTGCTACAAAACTTATATGCCACAAGATGGACAAGTCTTTACTGTCCTGGTGTGTTTTCATGATGTGTGTGTCTGTGTAACCCAGACCCATATTAAGTTACAGAACTAATCTTAAGGTTATTTTTTGGTGTGGATGTGGGAAAATGATGGGGAGATGTGTAAATAGACACACTTCTGTTTTATCTTTTCCTTCTTTCAGGGTGTCATTCCTGGGTTTTTTTGTTTTGTCTTGTTTTGTTTTTAATTGTAAGATGAGCTATATGTGGTTGATAATACCTCATTTTGAGATTATTTAGGTAGCTTCCTGAGGTCTCAGACCAAAACCTTACAATAGGTTTTTCATTACCTAGATTTTCTCTAGCAGTTCTCCTGGATTGTTTTATTAAGTTTCTGGGATTTTGATCCTTTTACGATATGTTGAATATTGTTTTGAAAATGACTTCTCCCATGAATGTTACAGGCTGAAATTTATTCTGTGTCTGTGGTTGGGGATATGGTGACTGCTTTCCTGAAAATAAGCAAATCCTTCTTTACAGAGTTCTTTGAGCTTTTAAATCTGATGCCAAAATTATTAAAGACACTATTTTTTGGCATCAGCCCTCCAACCAGTGAAGACACTTTGTGAGACCCTGTCCATTCTTTCAAATCTTCCTACTTTTGAGTAACAGTAAAATGCCTGTGAAAGAATGCAAGTAAACACCCCTGCCCCCCACCCCCATTACTTTAAAGTGTAAAGTGTAGTGGTCCAGCTTAGGATTCCACGCTTTAACTGCCGAGGGCCTGGGTTCGTTCCCTGGTTGGGGAACTAAGACAGACAGACACACATCCACCCTGGCTGGGGAACTAAGACAAACACACCCAGCCACCAACCCACCCTGGTTGGGGAACTAAGGCAGACAAGACACGCACACACACGTATGCGTGATGTGTTAGAGGATGGTTAGGTTGTGTTCTTCCAGGGCTGTGCTGTGAAGTCACAGGGAGGGAGATTAGCTCTCCTGAAAGAGCTGGACTTAGCTTGATGTTCCTCATCCTGCAGGGTTGGGCCCTCTTGAGCTGGCTGAGAGAAGCCTCCCTCTTGGGGAGGCCGAGAGAAGTCTGGGGGTGATGGCAAGTGTTCCTTGGCAGTGGATTTGTAGATAACCAGGGACAGAAACTTCCCTGGGGCTCAGACAGTAAAGCATCTGCCTTCAATGTTGGAGACCTGGGTTCTATCCCTGGGTTGGGAAGATCCACTGGAGAAGGAAATGGCAACTCACTCTAGTACTCTTGCTGGAAAATCCATGGACGAAGGAGCCTGGTAGGCTGCAGTCCACAGGGTCACAAAGAGTCGGACACGACCCAGTGACTTCACTTTCAGGGACAGCAAGCTAAAGTGAGACAAGTTGTAACCTGTCAATCAAACAGCCTGGTTGCCTGGTACCTACTTATTTCTCTTCTGTTAACTTCCAGCTTTCGGTAAAGTCTGTTGTCCATGTTCCCAGCATTTTTCAGCTACTTCATTGTAAGGTTGTAGTTGAATGTATTATTGGCCCAAAGTTGTAAAGGAGGCAACATCCCCCTGAGGGCAGAGGGGGTGTAGCGGCCTTAATTGGTGGGAGATCCCCTGAGAGGTTATAGATAAAAGGAAGAAGACCTCAAACAAGAGGTTTTCTCTACCTCCATTTGAAGATCAGTTTAATTTCATCAAGGCTGTCAACCAGTTTTCTTCCATGGCCAACCTAACAGATGTCTTTTTATTTTTAAAGAGAGGTACTCAGATCTAGTGGTACATTCTCCCACCAGACTTCTAAAGAACCAGGACATTTGAGGAACAGTAAGTTCTGACCTTTTATAGCAGCCACAGGCTTAATTCTTCATATTTTCCAGAAACCGCACCCGCCTGCTGGAGTAGATAGCTCAGGGAAGTTGGACAGACTCACTGTGCCTTGGGAGTTTTTAATCCCAGAGCTTCTCCTAATGTTTTCTTCTGCCCTGCCATCGCCCTCACATCCTGTCCTTTTCCATTTATTTCCTCCTAAAATTATAAAGAATTGTATCGTGAAGGCCATTATTCCATTGAAGATGCAGGAACCAGTGCTGGCATGGTTTTTATGCCTCCTAACAGCTCTTGAACGTCCACCAACACCCGCTTTTTGTTAACTTTTTATTTTATATTGGAGGATAGACAATTAACAATGGTGTAATAGTTTCAGGTGGATAGCAAAGGGACCCAGCCATGTATATACATGTATCCATTCTCCCTGAAACTCTGCTCTCATCCAGGCTGCCACTTCTAACCCTGAGCAGAATTCCAGTGCTACACAGTAGCACTGTTGGTAATCCTTGTTGATTATGTATTTTAAATACAGCAGTGCGGGCATAAACTTTTTTGGAGGCTGATGACCATTAGGCCAGGCCTGGTATTGCAGATGGGGACCTGAATCCTGGAGACAGTGGATAACATCCTCATTGTAGAGAGGGTGGTGCTGGAGTCTGCAGGCTGCCCCTTTGGGACACTTCTCACCACCCACTACCTTAGGTTAAATCTTTGGGAATAAGAGAGTGAGGTGTTAACATGAGCTAATTAGAGATGAGGAAAGAGATTTTCTACCATTTCCCTCAAGACAGGAAAGGCCATGAGAAAGAAGTTTGGTGTTACTGAAAGACTTGTGTATTCCAGAAGAAATTATTTCAGAGGCACTCCTTTAAATGAAACACTCCAAAATGCACTTTATTTTCAAAAGCATTTATTTATGTATTTATTTGGCCGCTCCGGGTGTTAGTTGCAGCACTTGGGATCTTTTTGTTTTTCTTTTTTTTTTTTAAGTTTCCACATGTGAACTCTGAAACTTCATGAGTTGTAGCATGTGGGATCTAGTTCTCTGAGTAGGGATCAAACCTGCGTCCCCTGCATTGGGAGCATAGAGTCTTAGCCCCTGGATGACCGGTACATGAAAAGTGAAAGTCGCTCAGTCGTGTCCAACTCTTGGCGACCGCATGGACTGTGTAGTCCATGGAATTCTGCAGGCCAGAATACTGGAGTGGGTAGTCTTCCCCTTCTCCAGGGGATCTTCCCAACCAGGAAAGTCCCCAAAATGAACTTCTAAAATTCATGCTTTATTTTTCTCTCTTATGATTCAGGTGTTGACGAATCTCTTCTGTAAAGACTCAGATGGCAAATATTTTAGGCTTTACTGCTCATGCATTCTTTGCTGCCACTACCGCCCCTGCAGCTGCCCACCTCTGCTGTTTCACGACCTCAGCACCATAGACAATATGTAAACAGATGATCGGGGTTCCAATAAATGTTTACAACAACAGGCACCTGGGGCGCACTGGCCCACAGGCCAGAGTTTGCCAACCCCTTGTCTAATTCATCTTTTTGTTTCTGCTAACTTTGTTCGTTTTACATTTGTAAATTGAGATTTAAGCGTTGATTAATGTTGAACAGGGATGTTTAAAAAAAAGAATCTTTCCCTTGCCACTGGTAACCCTAGTTTCCTGTCATTAATTTTACATACCACTCGGAAATTTCTGGGCTAATCATGTTAAGAAACCAAGGAAGAGTTTGGGGTGGGGATGTTCAATTAATTTTTCTTTTTAATTTACTGGGGAACTTTTTCAGCCCTGGAATTGTGACTGCTGGCTCAGCAAACAGAAGGATACATTGGAGGTCATGGGAATAGAGTAAAATCATTTGCCTTAGGAAATCAGACCAGACTTGGCCGAGCCAGGCTCTGTAACAGGGGCTGGTGCTCTAACTGCTCTCTTTGGGGTCTTGAGGAGGAAGAGGGTGTGGAAAGAGGGATCCCTATTGTTTCTGTGATCCTCTGCGGCCACAGTTAAGTCCACGGACACTCTAAACTTTGATGTTCTAAACTCTCTTCTTCTCCAGACACTGACAGTTTTTGGTGTGCATGGTATTTGAGATGGTTTGTTTCATGGTGAGGAAAGCCCACAGGCCAGATTCTCCCACAGGGGATTGTCTCCCTAAGAAATGTCATCGAGGCCTAGGCTGGCCCCGTGGGGCGGGGATGGCTGCAGAAAACTGTTACCCTCAGAAATAACCCAGTGTTCTTTGACCCCTTCCCATGAGAAATTTGGAGTTGGGGAAAGAGGTGAGGCGGGTGCAAACAACCCATGGCCAGGGGTCCTCTTTCTCAGTGGGGAGGCGGGGAGGGTCCTATCTCCTCTTCTAGAGGTCTGCTCATCCTTCAAGCTCAGATGTCACTGCTTTTGTAAAAAAAAAAAAAAAAAAAATTATTTGGCTGCACCAGGTCTTTGTTACAGCCCTCGGGATCTTGGATCTTGGTTGCAGCAGGCGAACTGTTAGTTGCAGCATGAGGGATCTAGTTCCCTGATCAAGCTTCAAACCTGGCCCCCTGCATCGCGAGTGTGGAGTCTTAGCCACTGGACCACAGGGGAAGTCCTGGCTATCAGTGCTCTCTAATTAAATCATCCAAGGCGCCTGCGTTTAGACCTGGTGTTTTTCTCCCCTATTCTTTAGCACTTGTAACCAGCCTCTCAGTGGTCCCCCCTTTTGTATTTCTCTCTCTAAATAAATTGTGGCCTCCTTACTTCTTTTGTCCCTACGTCTAGTACAGAGAAGTCAATATTTGCTGGAAACAAAGAGGTCTTCTGTTAACAGTCTGTGAGGATTAAGATCTTAAACTGCAGAAGACCATAGACCGATAAGTACATTAGTGCTCTTAGATAACTTCAAGTGGCATATATTTTAAACGCAATTCTGTTTGAGGGAAATATTTTATGATCAGAGGTCTTTAATGTGTAACCGGTGTACTTGGTCATTTTGAATGTTTACTTGTTCTTTCCTTCCAGTATATACATTGCCATTTCCTACTCCAGGGGATCTTCCTGGCTCAGAGATCAAACCCACATCTCGAGTCTCCTGCATTGGCTAGCAGATTCTTTTTACCACTGAGCCACCTAGGAAGCCCCAATAGATATATTAACCTCTGCTTTTCAAAGAGACTTAAAAATGAAAATGTTAAAGGACATCAACTCAAAAAGTCCTGAAGTGGAATTTTCTTTTTTAAATAATTGAGCTCTCAAATCCTCATTTATTAGCATTAAAGAAGGTGGCTGGAGACTTGATTAAGTTGGATAAGTATTCTTTGTCTTATGCTCGTGAGCTGCCCATTGGTAGTGATGATCTAGCCTGAATATAAATGTTCATGGCTGGGCCACAGTCCAGCCCAGAGAATCCTGACAAGCTTTGTGAGGCTCATAACACTGCTCAGCAGAGGTCAAAATGAAGGGAGACTTCTCCAGACAAACAATGACTGACTGTTTAGCTTTAAGGCGATGCCAATTATAGCGGGTGGTAGGAGGTGAGCTGGGGTGAGGGTGAAAACGAGAATATTTAGAAACATGTAATTGTTGCTTGTTGCCATATAAAATACCAATACACGTCTCCAGCTTGCTCCTCCTATAATGATTGCCCTGTTCTTCCTTCTTAAAATGTCTGGGGAACGAAATGGAATAATGAGACCGCCTCTAGCTTTTATGACATTAAGCTTTCTTTCTGTGAAAACAAGCGTGACGTGTGCAGTTAACCAAAAGAAGAGAATATTCTAAGTCAAGAGGTAAATGTGAAAAAAAAAAAACGCTGATGGTTCTGTACAAACACTTAGAGAACACTTTATTCTTACACTTTTTGTGGTCTGGTAATATGCAAGTAAGATTAGACAGCCATGAGGTTTTTTATTCCATGTGATTGTTAGAGCTTGAAAACTTTCTCAGTCTTTTTCAGAAAATCTCTTTCCTCATATGTGTGTCCACAGCAGCTTTTTAAACTAGGCTTATTTAAAAATAATTGGGCTGGCCAAAAAGTTCATTCAGGTGTTTCCAAACGATGGTATGGAAAAACCCACAATATGATTGGCAGTGATTTCCTCTACTGGAAGTTGTATGTTGATGAGGGGATGGAGAGGCCTTGCATTTAGTGTTCGAGATCCTCTCCCTTTATGGAATGAGCGTCATTAAATGGATAGAGGAAGAGCCCCTACAGTTGAGGGTGGTGTGAGGTTAGTTCAGTAACTGAAAAAGGTATTGGATCTCTGTGTACTCATTTAAAGAGTAAATGTTTCTTAATACTTTCTTCTTTAGAGTAATAAATTGCGTCTTGCCGATTTCCTTACCATCCCATTGTTCCCCACAGTTCTTATCAATACACAGACATGGCTTTTCCTTTCATTTTCCAAGTGTAAGCCTTTTCCTGTTGGTTAGCAAGTCTCAGCCCTGAGCATTTGTTCTGGCTAAAGCTGTATTTGGTATGCTGGCCCAGTTTCAAATGGTTCTTATCATATGCAGTACAATTGGTTTTCTGGAATGTGTGTTAGAAGTTCAGTCATTGGAGGGATTCTTCCTCTTGGAATGGTAGATCCTGTACCATTTTCCAGGCTCTTCTATAGGAGGTAATTTGTCCAGTTTGGTTGTGTGTTAGAAATTACCTGGTGCTCAAGCTGTTCTGTCAAAAGGTATCTATTTAGTATGCTTGATTTCTTATGACGGTAGTCTCTTCATTAAAAAAAACAAAAAATAACTTGCTCCTGAATAATCTGAAAGAAGAGTTGCTTCTTTAAAATCCCTTCAGGGACATTTTAACCATATCATGAGACACAAGGTGAATTTGGAAATTATGTATCTCTTGTTTTCTATTAATATTGTAATATATGGTACTTGAAAATTTGATGTATTAATCATTTAGCAGTTGCTGTTCATAACTGCCTAGTTTATAAAAATATCTTTTGAAATGCTTCTGTTAAGTTCAAGTTCTGTGATTTATTTTTTTAAGTTAAAAGTAAAAAGAATCCACTGCTGCTTCTGCATCTGTACACAGAATTCCATCCACTCAACGAATATCTGTTTAGCTTAATGGGTTAGAGCTGGGTGTACCTAGGGAGGCTCGAGGGAAAAGATGACTAACCTTCTGCAGCTTCCATTCTTCATGAGGTGAGGATGGGGTGCAGATTTAAACTGATAAATGAACAGACAAGACAGTTTAGTGATAAAAAGAGACAAAGCGGGGTGAAGTGATAGAGAGCTCCTGCTGGGCTGGGACCTGGATGAGGACACTGGAAGGTGTTACTGACAACATTGTCCTCAGCTCTAGGGACCATCACCCAGACTGGGATCAGCAGCACACAGCTCGACCTGTTCCTGGATATGGAATGGTATGGCTGGCAGTTAAGGAAGGGCCTGGGGAGGAGAATGGGTCTTTCCTTCTGGCTCAGGTGGTAAAGAATCTGCCTGAAATGTCAGAGACCCAGGTTCGATCCCTGGGTCAGGAAGATCCCCTGAAGAAGGAAATGGCACCCCACTCCAGTATTCTTGCCTGGAGAATTCTGTCGTCAGAGGAGCTTGGCAGGCTGCAGTCCATGGAGTTGCAAAGAGCTGGACATGACCAAGCAACTAACAGTTAAGGGAGTAGGTCTGGGAGGTAGCAGTTGAGAGAAGGTGGGGATGGAGCCATCCAGGCCAGGCTTCAGGATTTCAGTCTTGAATGCTAAGCCTAAAGAGTGGGGCCTTCAGCAGTGGAAGAGGCCACAGACTCTGATTGGTGTTTTAAAAATTATCTTTCTAGATCTTGTATTTTCTTTGTTTTCCTCACAATTCATTTATAGCGGTACTAAGAGATTTTTCCTTGTGGGATTTTTGTTGCTGATGTTTTATGCCTAGAGACAGCTTATTCTGACCCTTGTTGATTTAAAATTAAATGTGTATTTGCTATAAATGTTACTCAAGTTTTTTTTCCCCTCCCCTTTGGTGTAGTATACTTTTATGACTAATTAAAGCATAAAACCTGTAACATTAGCTGATAAACATACTGTGTTCACCCAGGCGGCTTTCATGGCTGGTCTAGGAGAGAATGATGTCAGTTTCCTTCTAGGTTGAGTCATTTGATGGGTACAACAGCCTGGTAGAAATGGTTTTAGGTATCAGACCATGAATCATATTTTGTCATCAAATAATAAGGAAGATTGGCAGAATGCCACAGAATTCTGGGTTGTTTGCAACTGAGGAATGCTGGGAGAGAATCACTTTAGTCAAAGATGTGTTATTTTTTAAATTATTTATTTATTTGGCCGTGCCAGGCAAATGCAGGCATGTGGGCTCCAGCTCCCTGACCAGGGATCAAAAGTGGGCCCCCAGCACTGGGGGCGTGGCGTCTTAGCCGATGGACCACCAGGGAAGTCCGAAGATGTGTGTTAAGCATCACTTTTTGCTAAGCCCTCAGGTATAGTCCTTGTCCTTAAGGAGCTCACAGTCGAATCAGGGACACCTGTTGGACTTGGTTTTGTAAATGTAAACACGGCAGGCTGGCGGTAACAGAGATACCCCAGAGAAAGAAGTCATTCACAGCCAGAGGTTGAGAGTGGAGGTTGAGGCTAGAGGCAGTGATATTTCAGAAGGCTTTAAAAGTCAGGTTAGGAGTTCATTAGGGAACTGGCAGAGAGAGGAGGGCTGTGCTTTCTCCCAATTTCTTGTGCCCAGAGGGTTGAGAGGCAACGGACGGGGCGGAAAGGATTTTTTTTTTTGTCCATGAGAGTTGAGGCTTACCAGTAGAGGCCAAGTGGTGAAGAGTTGCTTGGCACACCTGCCTATCAGCTTTAATCCTGTAGGCTCAGAAGGCTTATCAAAGGGGTGAATAACAAAATCAGATTTGTGATTTTTAAGAAAGAGGCAGATTTGTGGAGCTCTGTAACCCAGGATGAGAAGTGAGGAAGTCCACGCAACACTTATTTGAATTTTGGATGCTTAATTGATTTAATGTCCCAGACTTTTTTTTTTTTAAGTTGAGTATGAATTAAATGAGGCAAGCATTAAAAACAAAACAGAACTTTTTAAAGCTTGCTTTTCTGCATTCTTTCCTAGTCTGTGACCACAGCATTCTTTTCATTTGCGGCTGTAATGATACAGATGTTGACCAGCCTCATTATTTTATAGGTATGTGATGTGGTCCTTCATGGTCAGTTGAGTGTGTAAGAAGAATGCCCTGGGAATGAGGCCAGAGCTCTGGTTGGTCCTAGTACAGACCAGACTTGCTGTGGAACAGCCTGCAGCTTCTACCCATGTGTCTGATGAGTGCCAAATGTGCAGGGCCAGCCAGCAGGCCGTCAGAGGGGCGCTGATCATCAGTGGTCTTCATAACTAAATAGGGAGATGTAAATAACTAGTCAGGTGGCAGATTTTTCTCTAGTGAGCCTGGTACCATGAGTACCTGGTGCCTGGAGTACTTTCTGTGTGTCCTTCCAGTTAACTTCAGCTAAGTTCTGTCACAGGCCTCCCTGGTGGCTCTAGTGGTAAAGAATCTGCCTGCAATGCAGGAGACCTGGATTTGATCCCTGGGTTGGGAAGAGCCCCTGAAGAAGGGAATGGCTACCCACTCCAGTATTCTTGCCTGGAAAATTCCACAGACAGAGAAGCCTGGTGAGCTACAGTCCATGGGGTCACAAAAGAGTCGAACATGACTGAGCACACACGCATACACACACTCAGTCAGCATTTTAGGGAACCCTGCTCAGAGACAGAGTTTTCTGGAATTTGTCAATAACATGTTCTCAAGTAACATTAAAAACAGATACTTTATTGGGCTTCCCTGGTGGCTCAGTGGTAAAAAATCCGCCTGCTAATGCAGGAGACAGAGGTTCAATCCCTGGGTCAGGAATATCCCCTGGAGAAGGAAATGAGAGCCCATTCCAGTGATTCCTGCCTGGGAAATCCCATGGACAGAGGATCCTGGCAGGCTACAGTCCATGGGGTTACTAAAGAGTTGGACACAACTTAGCAAGTCAACAGCAACAAAGTACTGTTGGCATTTTAGGTAATGCTTCTTAGACACTGAGCTTTCTGAAATTTTTCAGTAACAGGAAGATTTGTTCAAGTAACACTAAAATAGTTTGATGGCCGGATAATATGTATCATTAAAATCTTCGAGGTTGGGAGTGATTTCTTTTCCCCTGTGTGGTTTGTGTAATTGTGTCATTGACATGATGGCCTTCCTCAGTCAGTGCTAGTTTTTTGTTTTTAAAATGTGTTTGGAAGGTACAGACTTGGCGTACTGTATCATGGGGTGCTTTAGCTCCTCTGTCTCCTCACCCTTCATCCTGCTTTGGTTGGAGCAGTGCCTCCCTTCCCATACGGCTCCCCCTCCCCCAACACACACCCCTTTTTTTCCCCACACCCCTTTTAAGACCAATTAATGAGAAAGGCAAGCTCTTGTTCTTTCCCATCTACAGGGTAAAAAATAAATGCCCCTCAAAATATGTTTATATGATTTGTTTACTTTTTATTTTTTGGCTGTGCTGCAGGGCTTTCAGGATCTTCCTCATTCCCCCACCAAGGATTGAACCTGGGCCTTCAGCACTGAAAGCTTGGAGTCCTAACCACTGGACCGCCAGGGAATTCCCTCTGTGACTCATTAAGCACAAAATGGGTTATAGTTGAGAGTACTCCAAGTAAAAAATAGCAGCTGCTTGTGTTGGAGACAGTCTTCAATGCAGTTTTATGAGGAGGCATCTATAATGCTTATTTAGCATTATCTGAGATTTAATCCAAGATCCAAAGTGAGTTTTCAGAGGTTCCAGGGAGAGTTATTGAAGGGCATGGCAACCCACTCCAGTGTCCTTGCCTGGAGGATCCCATGGACAGAGGAGCCTGGTGGGCTACAGTTCACGGGGTCACAGAGTCAGACACAGCTGAAGTGACTTAGCATTCACGCAAAGGGAGGGTTATTGCCAAAAGGATCACCACTCCAGTGTTTCTTTACTGTTGATCTTGATATTGTTATATGGTTATGTGGTTCTTTTGGTTTTAATTAGAACTTTTAATTATACAATGATTAATGAATGCGTCATTGTGAAAAGCATGTTAAAACAGAATTTTAAAGCAAGATACTCCCTAAACCCTATCCCTCTACCTCCTAAACACTACTCCCTTCCCCTCCCCCCTAACCCTTACCTGGTGTTCCTTCTGGATAGAATTTTGTAAAGTATATCTTTTCAGACCTTTGCTCTACATTAATATGCCTGCAGAAGCACCGGGCAGATTTTTTTTTTTTTTTGCAGATTCATTTTGAAAAGTAAATTAGCATGTCTCTCATCAGAGAAGCGGAGTGAGTCATTTTTTTCCCTCCAAGTTTGCCCATCGGAGGTTGTCTCAATCTAAAACTCAAAGAGTGTGCCTTTAAGATATATAAAGTATCTTAAAGGTTGATTGAATTTTTCAAAATGGAAACACATGAGGCTCTTTCAGTAGTTTAATGAGGCTGAGTGTTTTGTGGCAAGCAGTTCGTTTGAGATGATCTCCTGGGAGCTTTTCCAGGAAAACAACTGTGACATAGTGCTATTTTGTCATTTCACTTTGGCTGATATTGATTTTTTTAAATATAAAACTAGATTTTCTAAGTCTCTGTTTTTTTTTGTTGTTGTTGTTGTTTTCTTTATATTTGTTGTGTGTGTTAAGTAGTAGGGGAGGTAATGAAGGTAAAATCCTTGCAAAGTTTAGCTGAGTGATTTTCATTATGAGAGAACCTGTGAATTCTTCCACGTGCACAGAAAGGGAGATGAAAACATGCTTCTTTCTTTGAGGCAACGTTTTTTCTACCTTAATACGTGGAGCCAGTTTGATTTCTCAGTTTAAAATGTCTTTGTAGGGGGGTGGGGAAGGTCTTTATGGTATGGTTTAAGGACAAGAAAAAGGTTGGACATTTGGTTTGTAAAGCCAGATATTCGAGCTGTTCTCTGATCCCTGAATTATAGGAATAGAGGACGTGGAAAAGGGCCAGAAGAGGGACTTGAAAAGTCAATACGCATGACTTTCAAACATGAGATTGGCCAAAAAACTTGGATATTTGTGTAAATGTTAGAGAAAAATCAGAACAAACTTTTTGGGCAACCCCCAAAAGTTACTCGCACGACAAGTAAGTACCCAAGCCTGCTGTCTTTTTCGCCCATCGTCTGTGACAGAGGTCTCTACTCTCTAAGCCAGAATCGCCTGTCTTTTGTGCGTTTGGCTCTGTCCTTTGTATGTTCGAATCAGAATGACATAGAGCTTCGAAAACAGTGAGAAGACGAGTTCCTTTCGAGAATGGACGCACCCCGTTGATTTCCGGATTTCCCTCTTCGACACCCAGGAAGATAAATACACAGGAGAAACCGAGCTCTGGCCTCCGAGGGAGAATTAAACCTTTCAGCGTGAGTTGGTCACATCCATCACAGGGAGGTCTGTGCAAAGTGACCAGTCAAGGGTGATAAATGGGTAGTCAGCTGTGCACGGCCTGCCCCATGGGCTGAGTCGCCATGGCAGCGCCCGGTGGCATTCGGCCCCCTGCGTGCCTAACCTAGATTAGCAGCAGGGCCCGTGGGCTCAGCCCGGGGAAGGTGCTTCCAACCAGACGACAGCAGCGCGCCCAGCATCCCGGGTCCAGCCCAGGTCTTCCATCCCCTTCTTCCACGTAGGCAGGCTCTTCCTTTTTTAGTGCCAGGGAGAGAGAAGGAGGAGGGGTCTCACTTGCCGCCAGTCCTTCTGGAGCTGTGGTTTCTGCTTTGTATCTCCGTGTTCTAACACATGGGCCCAGAGCCCCAAGGAGAAGCATTTGAAAAGTGGGAGTCCCCTGACAGGCCTCAGCGTGGGGTTGACTGAGTGACTGCTTTCCGGTGCTGACTGGGCATCTCTGACTTCCTCAGGGGTTTCCTCAACCTCTCTGGAAGTGGGCGCACTCCGGCAGCTTTTGCCTTTCCCAGCTTTCTTCAGGTTCCTGGGTTCCTTCCTGATGGAGAGGCTTCTGGAAATGAGAGCATCTGGGGTGCAGCCCACCTTAGTAATGGCCGTGGATCCCATATGTCACTGCTTTCTCGCCAGGCACTGGAAATTCAAGCCTGTGGTTTCTTCCTTCATCGGTCTTTCTAGTTCATTTAATTAAAAAAAAAATGCGGTAGAGGAGGTGGTTTAATGCATTTTGCAGAAATCTTTCTGAGACATCTGTGTCAAACCTTTCAGCCAGTGGACAGTAGCGCTCAATCCAAGAACCTGGCTGCTTGTTGTCGCCCAGTCGTGTCCAACTCTTTGCGACCCCATGGATTGTAGCCCTCCAGGCTCCTCTGTCCGTGGGATTTCTCAAGCAAGAATCCTGGAGTGGGTTGCCATTTCCTTCTCCAGGGGATCTTCCCAACCCATGAATCGAACCAGCGTCTGCTGCATTGGCAGGCAGCTTCTTTTCCACTGAGCCATCAGGGATGCCCCAAGAACTTGGCTGCTGCCAAGTAATTCCCTATCGAGGAATGTTTTTGCAGTTTTGGTGGAACTCATGAATATCTATCTGCTGGGTGGTCAGACTTTGCACCCTCCCCCCAGGGGCACTTCAGCACGTGGGCTTGTTTTTGAATGCAGCCAACCGCTTCTAATCACCGTGTGACTTGTTTCTCGCCCCCAGGTGGGGACTCCGGGGCTAACGGAGAGCTGGCTCTGAGGCCCTAGGAACATGGCCTAGGTCAGCCGACCAGAAGTTAATGGGAGTGGAGCCCAGGATATATAATGGCTACTTTAGTGCAAGTTTATTTACAGCCTGTTCTTGAAAGAAATTAACGTGAAGAGCCCCAGAACACATTAGAGATGGCTTGTGAATCCAGAGGTTATTATGGGGTCAGTGACCTTAAATCTGTAAATTAAAAAAGGCTCTAACATAAGCATTGTAGCACAGTTTTTATAATTTGAAGAGCAACTTCATGCTGTCATTCCCCCTTCCATCATCTCTTTTTTTCCCTTTCTCTCTCTCGCTGCTTCCTCCCATTCCCAGGGCCCACTGTTAGATCCTTAGGCAGGGACAGACCTGTGTGAATACATTTAACTGAACGTGTGTTTTATGGCTCCAAGATGCTCCACTGACAGGCATAATACCTGAATTGTTGCTATGTACCTCTCTGAGACTAAGGGATTATAAGAAATTATGCGTGATGCGTGCGTGCTAAGTTTAGTTCAGTCACCCAGTCGTGTCTGACTCTTTGCGCCCCAATGGACTGCAGCACTCCAGGCTTCCCTGTCCGTCACCAACTCCTGGAGCTTGCTCAAACTCATGTCCATCAAGTCGGTGATGCCACCCAACCATCTCATTCTCTGTCATCCTCTTCTCCTGCCTTCAGTTTTTCCCAGCAGCAGAGTCTCTTCCAAAGATTCACGCTCAGTTGTGTCCAACTCTTTTCGACCCACCAGGCTCCTCTGTCCATGGGATTTCCCAGGCAAGAATCCTGAAGGTGGGTAGTCATTTCCTTCTCCAGGGAATCTTTCCAACCTAGGGATCGAACCTGTGTCTCCTACATTGGCAGGCAGATTCTTTACCAATGAGCCACCTCAGAAGCCCGGTAAGAAGTTATGACTGCTTGTAATTTAGCACACTTTAGCATGCCTTTTTGTTCTGCGCAGCCTGAAAGCTTTGCTAGCTAAACAGTCGTTCAGAGCACAGGTTTTGGTGTCAGGCAACCTGTACTTGAATTTTCAGGTTTACCATTTAAATTAATAATAGCAAGATCATCTGTGAACCTTTTTTTTTTTCTACCTGGGGAACAGGGTTAATGTCTCCTTTTCACAGAGCAGTTGTGAATATTAAGTAGACTGATTATGATGTCCCTAAAGCAGTGCCCACTGATTGGCCTGTGCTAAGTAAGGGCCGTCCTTGGCTCTGCCCCTCTCAGCCTCACTGTTATTTTTCTGGGTGAGCCTGAAGCAGTCTGTAGAGCCCTCGAAGACTGTGCTCTCTTATAGTGTCCAGAGCCAAGTAGAAACTTGTTCATCGCGCAGACTTCAGGTGCAGCATCAGATCGACTCAATCAGAAACTCTGGGGGCGGGTCTCTGAGGTCTGGGATTGAACAAGTCCTCCCGGTGCTTCTGACGCTCACGGAAGTTTGAGTACCTCTTGTCTAATGCAAGAAATCAGTGAAGGGGAACTCGTCCCTTGGTGTCTTCTGGGCATGGTGCCAGGACCCCCTCTGACATAAAAATCCCCGGATGCTCAAGTCCCTCATAGGAGGAAATGGCCTACAGTCCCTCCAAGACTGAGAGTTCCTCATCTCCAGACATGAAGGACCACCTATAAGGTGCTTGATGTGAATAGTGATCAAGTCTAACAAGGCTAATGTAGGGATGAAGTGATCCTGTGAGAGCAAGAATGCACCCCCAGCCCCTTCATGCCAGAGGAAAAATTGCCACCTTTAATTAAGAGAAATGGTAGTCAACTTGTAATTATTCAAAGGTAATTACAGAGTTTATGAATCACGTAGGACATTTACTGCTTCCTAAAATCCCCTCATTTAAAATTCTCCATCCACCCCCTCCTTGCTTGCACCTTGGTTTAAAACCAGTGATGTGTAAGATGCTGAACAATGGTTTACTCATGCTACTCACGGAGCTAATGTTTTTAAAATGTAAACTTCCCCTGATTTCAACAGGAAACCAAGAAAAAGAAGATATTCATGAGAAAATGTGCCCGATGACTTTAACAAATCGTTCCTTAAGCCACTGGAAACTTTGTTGTTGTTTAGTCACTCAGTCTTGTCTGACTCTCTGTGCCTCCATGGACTGCAGCATTCCAGCCTCCTCTGTCCTCCACTGTCTCCTGGAGATTGCTCAGGTTCACGTCCATTGACTCAGTGATGCCATCCAACCATCTCATCCTCTGCTGCCCCCTCTCCTTTTGCCTTCAGTCTTTCCCAGCATCAGGGTCTTTTCTAGCTGCAAGCTTATTTAGTAAACCAGAAAGCCACCGGTATGACTGGCAGAATCCTGTTAGTTACAAGAAAGTAGACATTCAAGAAAAACCCTGTGTTGTCCTGGGGCTTGGACTGGTCACTTCCTGTCTCTTCTGCCTTCCCCTGCCCTGCCCAGGGGCCTTGGTGAGCGAGACCCAGGAGGGAGTCACCCAGCAGACAGTGTGGGTGAGAGTAAGTTTTCTCTCACCAAGTTTAGACCTCATAAAATTCATCTTACTGGTGACACCTGGGATGCCTTTTCCCCACCTCACTATTTTGGGGTTTCTTAGTTGAAGGGTGATGGTGAATAAGAAAAAAAATACTCAAAGTTTATCTCAAAACTGACATAGGGGAAAAAGAAGTTCCCAATAAAGTCTTTTAAAAGCCTAAAGGAAAAAAAAAATTTGCTATAATATTACATATGTCTGCCAATGAAATCTGGGTGTGTCTTTTGAACTTTTTTTTTTTTTTAATTAATGAAGTAAAACCTTTAAGCAGAATCTTTAGTAGATTTTCTTCCTGGCAAGGAGGTATGTGCCTCAGTTTTTGAATCATGAGCCAGTGTTTGGAATTTTGTAAAATCGAGTTCTTCTCATTATTTGTGTAGCAGCTTATATTATTTTGGAATAAAAATCTAGAAGCGTGGTAAAAGCCCTAACTGCTGAGGTTAGACTGAGATGATCGATTTAAAATACTTTTGTAACTGTAAACCAGTGTAGCTTGGCGTCACATGCATGCAATTGGCAGGAAACTTAAGCAAGGACCCTGAGCAGCCTTCTGGTTAAGGCGCTGCTATCACACATGCTCAGTTTTCAGTCCAGGACTGAGAATTTTTCATTTAGGGTTCCCTTTTTTAAGACAAAGGTAGCAGTTACTCAGAAGTGGGCAGAGCTCTTATAACAGAGCCACGGGCTGTGAACAATCATAAGCAAATCAGGCTCTAGAAACTCCACTGATGTAACCAGCAGAATCAGACAAGGGAGAACTCCCTCTGTGAGGAGAATAGCAAAACAGACACCCTTGCAGAGTTGCTTCCCCTTCTCCAGAAGCCAGTTTCTGGTTTAGTTTTCCCTCAGCATTTTCATTGACTCACATAAATGTTCACATTGTTGTTCTCTTAAAATCTGATATTAAAACACCCCATCATCGAGGAAAAGTTTGTGCTGTCGTGGTCCAAGCAGGTAATTCTTTACTACATCCCAGTGAATCCAACCAGGGAGGCTAGCCTCTACCACGCCACGCCCCCTCCCCAACCTATAGATTGAAAGGCTATAGAAATAGCAGAGTCAATTTTTAGTGATTATAATTTTTTGAACACTGTTCTTACATGTGCCTTTCAGAGTTATATTTTTAAAATTACAAGTAATACACTGTAAGCCTAGTGACTGCTTTTAAATAAAAAACATTGAGGGTTTAGCTTTTATGAAGAGTGCTCTGCATTAGCTTCAGGAGACAGGAAAATGGAGAGGTTCTGTTATGATGGGTCTTCCTCTTTTCAAGGGGAAAGGGGAAAAGAGAGGGAGAATCACATGATATATCATCAGGTGGATTGGAGGAAGCCTTGAGGGTGGGTGAAATTGGAGTCACTCCAGATAGTTACTGCCAGTTGGAAATCAGGGCTAGGGTATGTGGTTGAGAGAGAAGCAGAAGAAGATCATGTAATGAAAATGAAAGCATCAAAGTCCACGATATCACTGAGGAGCAGGGAGTAGTCTGGTGTCCCTGGCATATAGGGGTGATTTGCAGGAGAATGATACTTTGTGGGTACACTGGTCCTGGAAGAATGGTTATCCTTCAGTGAAAGAGGGTTCTGGGATTGGGGGGATTAGAACAGGAGGGTGCCCTTGACCAGATGTGTTTGGGAACTGGACAAGGCTGTCAGGCAGAATGCTCACGGTGGGCCAGCTGGGAGGCAGCGAGGTCATTTTGGGGGTCAATCTAGATCACGGGGAAGTTTTTAATGCCAAAGCAAGGGTTGAGAGTTGATTCTGTAGCAGCACAGAGCCGTTGAATGCTTGTTATTTTTAAATGTGGGTAGTGACAAGAGAACCAGAGCCTAAGGTCGGATTTCTTTGCACGAGAAGGCTAAATATTTAGAGGGATGCAACGTCAGGGAGGCAGGGAGACCAGTAAGTAGGCTCAGGTCAGGGAAATCAGAGAAGTGCTGAGAGAGGCCTAGAAAGGGGGTGGAGGGGAGGGTGTCCAACAGCAAGGATAGAATTTCTAAGACACATAGTGCCTTGGAGAGACAGCTGAATATGTTTTTATTTATTCAGATAATAAATTGGGGGAAAAGGTTCAGTAGGTATGCTAAAGCATGTCTGTGAGGGCAGAAGTCTTCCAATAGCTTTTTTCCCCCCAAATAAATTAGAAAAAAAGTCTTTGGCTGTGCGGAGTCTTCCTTGTTGCACTGTCTTTTCTCTAGCTGTGGTGCGTGGGCTTCTCATGGCAGTAGCTTCTCTTGTTGTGGAGCACAGGTTCTAGGGCATTTGGGCTCCAGGAGTCGTGGTCCACAGGCTTCCTTGCTCCAAGGCACGTGGGATCTTCCCGGGTCAGGGATCGAACCCATGGCACCTGCCCCTGACAGGTGGATTCTTCACCACTGAGCCACCAGGGAAAGTCCCTTCTTAACAGTTCTTATTTTCATTGTTCTTACATATCACGTGCGGGGTTGGGATGGCCTGGCCTCAGTTCTGACCTAAGGCAAGCCCAATTCTGGTTTATACACTAAAACGGCACTCTTGTGGGTTTCCATTTTTTGTGACTTGTTTGACAGATCTTAACCCCTTTGGTGCCAGGGCTGATGATTTAGGATAATGATTTTTATGTGGTTTAAGTTGGGCCATCAGATTATAGGTTTCTCCATGGTAGAGCTGACATCTAAAATCGGATTTTTTCCATCCTTGACACTTGAAATGAGAAATAAAAATTATCTTTTTAGGTTTACATGCTAAGACACTTCCAGGAGAGTGGGCTGAAAAGAAAGTAAATGCTGTTTTGGGTTTTGGGTAATCTTTTAATTATGAAATAAGCCCTTTGATTTTAATCTTCCAAAATGTGCAATACTGATCCAGGAAAACAGCCTTTTAAAAGTTCACATCCTGCTGACTTCTTCAGATGAAAAGCTTCTACCTCTACCTGGTATTTTGCAGACTGGAAGCAAAAATATCATTAATCTTGTCTCAGTTCCCCCACTGACTATAAAAGACTGTTCGTTTGGAGTCAGTCCTGAGCCACAAAGGCAGGCGGACAAAATGAATACTTAGGTTTCCAGAGCCAGTACCAGAGCTGGAGGGTCACAGCCAGTTAGTTGACTTGGAGCCTTAATCTAGGAGCAGGATGAGGCACTTGGGCTTGCTTGCTTTCTTTTTCTAGTATTTGTTTTTATTTATTTATTTGACATGCAGGCTCTTTGTTCCGGCATGCGGGATCTGGTTCCCTGACCAGGAATCGAACCAGGCCCCCTGCATTGGGAACTTGGAGTTGTAGCCACTGGACCTCCAGGGAGGTCCCTTGGACTTTCTTTAAATCAGCTCTCTGTTGTCACAGCTTTTTGAGCTGTCCTTGCCTCCCTCACAAATGGGCGTGTGCAGCAAAGCTTGGATACTGATAAACTTTGTTTCTGTTCTTTTGTGGCGTCTGAAGCAGCTTGTACAATGAAGACAGAAACCTGCTTCGAATTAGAGAGAAGGAAAGACGCAACCAGGAAGCTCACCAAGATAAAGAGGCATTTTCTGAAAAGATCCCCCTTTTTGGAGAGCCATACAAGGTAATTTTTGAATATGGGAAAGTCCAATTTATCAACATGTTTGACTTTGTGTTGAAAGTGAGTGTGAACGAGGGTCGCAACTGTGGAAATAAGACAGTTATCCTAGAGATTGTTTTTGAAAACAAAATATAAAAGTCCTCTGAGCCTCATTAATCAAAATGATCAAAGTTTGTGGTTTTCTTTCGTAATGTTTGTCTCCTGTATTTAGTAATATTTGTCCATGTCAGGCTTCTCAACAGGGGAATTGAGTTGAAGTTGCATGTTAAATTCTGGGTTACACATTATATTGAGATATTTCTTTTCTAATGGCATTATGTAACGTGGTTTACTAAATGGTGATTTCCCTTCTCCCATTATCCCTTAGCATCTAACTCTGCTGTCTCCTCTTTTTTCAGACAGAGAAAGGTGATGAGCTCTCCAGTCGGATACAGAACATGCTGGGAAACTATGAAGAGATGAAGGAGTTCCTTAGTAGCAAGACCCACCCCCAGCGCTTGGATGCTTCTGAAAATAGGCCAGGGAAGCCGAGATACCCTTTATTTCCTGAGAAGGGGAGCAGCATTCCACCCCACTCCTTCCACACCAGTGTCCACCACCAGCCTGTTAACACTCCTGCCTGTGGACCACTTCCTGCTGGTAACATCAGCCACCCCCCAAAGATGGCGCAGCCAAGAATGGAACCAATGCCAAGTCTCCACGTCAAAAGCTATGGCCCATCGGACAGCCAGCACCTGACCCAAGAGCGCCTCGGTCAGGAGGGGTATGGCTCTAGTCATCACAAAAAGGGTGACCGCAGGGCTGACGGAGACCACGGTGCTTTGACGACAGACTCCGCTCCGGAGAGGGAACTTTCGCCTCTGTTCTCTTTGCCTTCCCCAGTCCCCCCTTTATCTCCTGTACATTCCAACCAGCAGACTGCTCCCAGGACACAAGGAAGCGGCAAAGTTCCCAGCAGCAGCAGTAGCAGTAAAGGCTACTGCCTGGCCAAGTCTCCCAAGGACCTAGCAGTAAAGGTGCATGATAAAGAGACCCCTCAAGACAGCACAGTAGCAGTGGCCAGCCTTGGGGTAGCCCCTCCTCAGCCACCTTCTCAGACTTTCCCCCCGCCCTCCCTCCCCTCAAAAAGCCTTGCAATGCAACAAAAGCCCACGGCTTATGTCCGGCCCATGGACGGTCAAGACCAGGCTCCTAGCGAGTCTCCTGAACTGAAACCCCTGCCGGAGGAGTACCGGCAGCAGACCTTTGAGAAATCAGACTTAAAAGTGCCTGCCAAAGCCAAGCTCACGAAGCTGAAGATGCCTTCTCAGTCAGTCGAGGTGAGTGGAAGTTCTCATCTGGGGCAATTCCGGTGGAAAGGAAGATTTGAAGGGGAGGTTCTGGAGATTTGGGGGCAGGGATGTCCGTGGCCTTTGTAGAGGAAGATTCCTTCCTGGGTTTAGGATCTTGTTGTCACACAGGAAACTCAGGTCCGAGGTGGATTACTGATGACAGATATTGAAATGTGATTTGTGAAGGTTTTGAAAAATCTTTTTATTGAGCCATGATTTACATACAGTAAACTATAGAGATGGTTAGAGGACAGATTACTCTGTTTTGAAAAATGTGTACACCTGAAAAATGTATATACCTGTACAAACCCACAACCCAGTCGAGGCAGTGGACGGTTCTATCATGAAAGTTTCAGAAAGGTTTTGAACTGTCTTTGATATTTTTGACTTTGTGTGTGGGGGACCACTGACTTCATTAAAGAAAATACAAAGAAAAAAATTATTTGGGTTGATACATCCTCTGCCCCAGTTAGTTTTTCCTCAGATCCAAACCATAAAAAAATGAAAACAAGAGGTCAAAATGTTATAAGGCAAAGTATTAATTATTAAAGATTTGTTCCCTGTAAACTGTAAGAAACTTTGAAACTACATTTCTGCTCTATTTTATTTACCACCTACAAAAGAAGAGTGGGGGTGTGTTGATGTCTCATTTGGGAGTGAGTCACAGATATAATACAGAGTGCTATTCAACTATGGCTTTTTGACGAAACCAAAACACTCAGTCTTTTTCAACAAAGGAAAAATTCCTTCTTCTGCTCTTTTGACAAATGGCAATGTGGTGCTTGAATGAGGAGAATCAGAGCACCCATCCGAGCACTGCCGTTCTAAATTAGCACCAGTTATTCAAGATCACTTTTCCGTAGTGCAAAGCGAAACGTTTGAAGTATTTATTTTAGCACTTATCCGTTAAGGTAAAGCCTGTGGTTCAGTTGCCTGTATAGACATTCTGATTTGCATATCCATTGCTCAAAGACTTGTGTGCGCCCTCAGATACCAGTTTTACATAGTGTTGGAAGGTTTTAAAAAAAAAAAAAAGACTCCAGGATCCTCAGCCTGGAAAGATAACCCTTATCTTGAAGGAGGAAAATCTGTTTCTTTGTGACTTCAGCTTTTGGTTTAGAAGAGGTTAGGGTTCTGGCCGTAGTTAATTCTTGAGCTGTAGTGTCTCTGGATATCTTCGAAATGTGACTGGTTTGTGGGCTGAAGAAAAGTTAGCAATGGTGGTGGGCGGGGGTGGAGGGGTGGGCGGAGAGAATGGTAGAAGTGACCAAGATGGCAGAAGTTTCCCTTTAACCCTGTAAGTTACACACATTCACTGCTGTGAGGCATTTATTGAAAATTTTGTGCCGGGGTGAGCGGTGGGGAAGGGCAGAGAATGAAGGTGGAGAAGAATAGAGGTCCTCCCTCCTGTGGTTAGTCACGTCTGACTCATGGTGGTCCTGTGGACTGTAGCCCGCCAAGCCCTTCTGTCCATGGGATTATCCAGGCAAGAGTACTGGAGCAAGCTACCACTTCCTCCTCCAGGGGATCTTCCCGACCCAGGGATTGAACCCGCGTCTCCTGCATCTCCTCCATTGCAGGTGGATCCTTAACCACTGGGCCACCAGGGAAACCCCTATGGTCAGTCAGCCCTCCTTATAATTCAGAAAGAACGTATTGGAATTTTTTTTGCTTTATTTATCAAATAAGGTCTGTTATATTTTCCTATTTTTTTAAAAAAAGGTAAGGGGACAACTTTTTTTCCTTCCAAAAGAAGACTAAGCAACTAAATTTGTTTTAAAACAATTTTAAGGCAAATTAGTAAATATTTGCATTGTCTACCAAATGCCCAGTCATATGGGTAAGCCCAGGGTGGGTCCCTGCCCCAGAGAGAAGGCAGGCTAGTGTAAGGTCAGCCTACACACATGACACAATTCAAGAACTGACTGCTACTAGGTACATAGAGAAAGTCTCAAACTTCAGCCTTAAGATTGTGAACCCATGTAAATTCAGCCAACAGGTTTTCCTGTAGACGTTTTAGGTGAGAGGATGGCGGCTAATGTTTTGCTTGATTGGTTTAAAAAAAATGATAAGGCCAGTTAAGATGTCTCCAGGGTCTTAAAGCTCCTTGGACTCTACATATTTCAAACATAGGACCACATTAGATGGCCGTTGCATATTTTCTTTTTAACTTGTTTTTAATTGGGTAATTGCTTTACCGGGTTGTATTGGTTTCTGCCTTAAAACAACGCAAATCAGCCGTAAGTGTACATATTGCATATTTTCTGAGTGGACATTTGGAACGAACAAAATCCTCCATAGATTTGGTGATGAGAGTGTTATTTTCTTTGTTTTTCTTTTTCTGCTATGAACAAATGAGTAGATGTAAACGTTTCGTCTTCAGCCTGTGTTTGTAGTCAGCCTTCATGTTAACATAGTAGCTCACTCCAGCCTCTGATCAGGCCTCTCAGGCCAGTGGCAGCTGTGGTGCCAACTGTCTTGGAGCCCCTGGGCGGTGTGGGTGGCATGGGAGGGTGGAACTGAGGGTCGGGCAGATGGAGGGCTCTGGGCAAAGAACTCGTAATGAAGGAGAATCAGTCTGGGAAGCAGGAATACGGCTTCTCTCTGGCTAGGTTTTAGATTTATTTTTAGCTCATTTAAGTAAGATCTTGCATTTCACAGACTTACCATTTATTTTCTGTTCGTAGACTCAATAAGATGACAATTCTTTATGGTTTTTAAGATGTATAGATTGGATTTAAAAATCTCAAATTGTAGTGTTCTGGTGAATCAAAGAAAATCATAGAGGGTGGGGGACGGGGGAAAAAAAAAGGCAGGGAGCTAACCCCAGAGCAGGTAAACTCTGAGTGTAGAACAAGAGAATAAGCAACCTCTTGGGCTGTTTGTGGCCTTGGTGTAGAAGCACAGAGAATACCAGGGCGGAAGGGGAAGTTGGCTGTTGATAGAGCTACGGGAAGGGACATGGGCATGGCCAAGTGGTTTTCCTTTATTTGCTGAATTTGTCCTAAGGCATGTCGGAGGAGGTTTCCTTTCCTGGCTTTCTCAGTGTGAGGGTTTTGCGGTTTGTTTCTTTGTTTCCCCTTCCCTACTGCTTCCATCAAACTGTGTTGTTAAAAATGGACCTAAATGGGAAAGTCATTTTGTCTGCTTGGAGTCCTTTATTCTCAAACCACGTACGTATATATGAGTTCCTTACTAATTTCTGTCCTTCCATTTCATGGGAAACACTGGGTTTGTATATTTTAGTTGGTTCTCCTAGAAGATGGTATTCCTTTCTGGGAAAAGTCATGCTCACTGTTAAAACTTAGTCTTTCCTAAAAATCCTAAGGGAAAAAAATTATCACAGGGTCAACATTCTGACTAACCAGGCCAGAGCACGCAGTCTGTGCTGGGTTTTTCTCTGGGCATGTTGGTTTTAGTTTTGTATCTTGAAGTGACCCACCTGAGGTACAGCCAGAACTCTGCCGTCCTGTGTGGATGCCTTCCAGCTGGAGTTGCCACATCAGAGATGGAGCTGCCCAAATGGAAGGCCGAGATTCCTTCCTAGTGCTTTTCTACCTGAAGTGAACAAAGGAGAGTGAGAGGAAAACCAAGGCATCTCTGTGTGAGTGTTTCTAAGCGTGGGCCTTGGGCTGGAGGAGGTGTGCTTAGAGGCAGGATTTATGAAACAGACATTTTACTGAAAAGGAGAATTAGAGTAAGCGGAGGTAGGCATGTTAAATTGTATACTGGATTTAGAATATTAGAATTTTATGGCTAAACCTACAACCCTTTCATTTTGCAACTAAAGCACAGAAGGGTGAAGGCACTTAATTCTGCTACAGTTTAGTTAGTAGCAGAGCCAGAGCTGGCACTCTGAGATCTACCATCTTTCTTCTTCTGGTTTTAAATCTTTTTGCATGGAGCAAAGTAAGGAAATCAGATGAGCTATCTCTCAGTCTTTCCGACTCTTTTCCACCCCATGGACTGTAGCCCACCAGGCTCCTCTGTCCATGGGATTCTCCAGGCAAGAATACTGGAGTGGGTTGCCATTTCCTCCTCCAGGGCATCTTCCTGGTCCAGGGATGGAACCCCGGGTCTTCCGCATTGCAGGCAGATTCTTTACCATCTGAGCCACCAAGGAAGCCCCAAGTTCAGAATTAGAAGTAAATCAGAAAGAGAAAAACAAATATCATGTATTAGCACATATATATGAAATCTGGAAAAATGGTACAGATGAACCTATTTGCAGGGCAGGAACAGAGATGCAGACAGAATGGATGTGTGAGGGAAAGGGGTGGGGTGAACTGGGAGATTAAAATTGGCGTATATTCACACTACCCTGTGAAAAATAGCTAGTGGGAAGCAGCTGTATAGCACAGGGAGCTTAGCCCGGTGCTCTGTGGTGACCTACATGGGTGGGATGGGGTGGGAGGGAAGGTCAAGAGGGAGTGGATATAGATATATATATATAGCTGATTCACTTAATAGTACAGCAGAAATGAACACAGTATTGTAAAGCAATTATACTCCCTCCCCAAAAAAGTATTCTTGGAGACCACAGGAGGGTGGTGAGCAGGAGAATGATAGATCTGCTTTCATTATTTTTGAAAAGGATCACTCTGGCTTCTGGGTGGATAATGGCTTGGAGGGACAAAGGTGACCAAAGCAGGGAGGTCAGACTGTGGGGCTAGGAGATGCCAATGGCTTTGAGTAGGATAACGACAATGGATGTGGTGAGAAGCGGACAGATTCCAGATATATCGGGCAGGGCTTTGTGATTGAATGGAGATGTGAGTGGGCTTGAGGTGTGAGTGAAAATGAGACATCGAGGAAGGATCTGTTTTGGGGGGTAGGGGTGGGGGCAATGCCTTGCAAAAAAAAAATGGGATCTTAGTTCTCTGACCAGGAATTGAACCCTTGTCCCTTGCATTGAAAGCTTGGAGTCTCAGTCACTGGATCACCAGGGAAGTCCTGAGGAAGGCCTTACTAGAAAGGTTTGGATGGCGAGATCATACCTGCTCCAGAGATGGAGTTGACCTGGGCCAAACAGTTTTGGAGGTAAACCCAGGAGCTCTGAGTAGATTGTACATTATGCTTCAGATACCGTTCAGTATCTAGGTAGACAGGACACGTTGACCAGGGTCAGTAGTAGACCAACCAAGAGAAGACATTAAGACTGGGTGTTTGTAGCGGGGGGCGGGGGTAAGAATCATAGGATTGGAAATAAATGAAATGGAGCCAGCGTTCAATAAGCACATGGCACAGGTCGGTCAAATGGGAAAAATAGGAAAGGGGATGACGAACCACTCCCAAGAAGTCCAGAAAGGCATCATCTCAGCATGAGCAGTGGCCTCTGGCTCAGCCATGGATCTTGGGAAAAGCATGAGCAGAATTTGCCCCTTTCTGGGACAGAGCCTCCAGCAGCTGCGGATTGGTTCTCAGAGGCGAGTTGGGTCCTCCTGGGGAGAGCCTTCAGTCGCGTGGCTCAGTGGGCCCATTTTAAGGAGTTTACCTTTGGGCGTCACGGTCTTGCTCGTAAGACCCTCATGACTCTGTGGTAGATTTCAAAACAACTAATACACAAGTTCACACTGGTCACTGGGACTCCATTTTGAACCACTTGGCATAGCTTAAATCCTGGAAGCTTCACACAAGATGAATGGAAATGATAACACAAGAGAAATATCACCTTAGCACTGGGAATAAATTTGGGCTGTGTTTGCATGTAGTGAGGATTTGAAGTTTGGGGGACCAGGCAGGTGCAGCTAAAGAGGCCCTCAACCAGGCCCTCCTTGGCTCAGTTCTACAACCTGTGGCAAGCTCAGGGGTGGGAAGAAATGGGGTCCTACTGGGTCTTTGGAAACAAAAAATCAAAGATCATCTTGGAGGTGTGAGAATCTGCTTATAGATGAGGGGAGATGATAGGTTTCTGTTTCTTTCACTCAAGGTTTGACATGTAAGTGTAAATATTTCAAGGCTCTTAATTTATGCAAATAAGTCCCTGCAACGCAGCAGAGTTTACTGTCAGTTTAAATTTGCTTCTGCTTCTACATCCTCATATGGTCCTACGGCACTCCCCTCCAGAGAAACCTGGCTTTGACATCTGATGGTTTCTCATTTCTGCAAAGCAACTGCTCTTCGCTGTGGCCTCTCATGACATCATTTGAGAACGTTTTCTGATACCAAATCCTTCAACCTCCTTTCAGGACTCAGGTGTCACCTGCAGCTGTGCATTCATTGTTGGACTACCATAACTCATGGCGACTCTTAAATTTCACCTTTCATTTTAAGTCAACTGCCGGCCTCGTAGTGTGGAGTCATCCACAGTGGAAAACTGATAACGATTCACTTTGCGTTCGTGCATACAGTCTTCCCCACTTTAATGTTTTGCTCTCTTACTATCTTAAGCCCTGAAAAGAGGAACTTCCCCATTATGAAATGATCTAACCCCTTAAGAGGTTCACTGCTGGTATGTCGATGGTGTGTATCCTGCTGACGCGTCACTCAGAGCGTTGTTAAGTCCAGTGTCATCCCCCCCACCCCCGCTTCCATGTTGCATCAGTAGTTCTGTACTTTAATGTATCTTCAGCACCTAGTGTATGACAAGCCTGGTTACAGTGGTGGGCAAACCCCAGGTGATTTCTGTCCTCTTGGACCTTAACTATCTAGTTAGAAACTGATGCTATTCAAATAACTACTCAGATCAATGTGTGAGAACTTTGGCAGGTTATATTAATCCTGTAATATAAGGGAATCTAATCTAATTCTATAGCATAAGGGAATTTGCAAACTATTATTATTGGGACTTCCCTGTGGCATTAGTGGTCAAGAACGCACCTGCCAATGCAGGAGATGTAAGAGATGCAGCTTTGATCCCTGGGTTGGGAAGATCCCCTGGAGAAAGAAATGGCAACCCACTCCAGTATTCCTGCCTGGAGGGTTACAGCCCATGGTGTCACAAAGAGTCCAAGAGGACTGAAGTGACTTAACACAACACAAAAACTATTATAAGATCCATAAAGGGGGAATGTGGTTTAGAATGTAGGTGCTTAGAGAAGAATCCTCGGAGGAAGTATTGAGATCTGAATGGTGAGTGGAACTGAAAAAAGTGAGACGTTACCTTAGACCGTGTGACAAAATGCCGCAGAATGAATGGCTTGTAAACCACAGAAATTCATTTCTCACAGTTCTGGAGGCTGAAAGTCCCAGATCAGGCCATCAGCATGGTCACGTTTTCATGAGGGCTCTCTTGTGGGTTCCCAGCTCATGTCTTCTTGCTGCGTCCTTACATGGTGGGAGGGACTACGACTTCCTCTGAAACTTCTTTTCAAAGGCATCAATTCCATTTCTGAGGACTGCCCTCACAACTTAAGCATCTCCCTAAGGCCCCCACCTCTTACTGTCATCACCTTTGGGAGACAGGATTTCAGCCTGACTTTTTGGGGGCACATCAGCATTCAGGCTATACAGTGGGTGTGTTAGGAGTTAAACCATATCAGTATTCCAAGCAGAGGGCAAGTATGTGCCAATGGTTTATGCTGTGTGATGTACAGAGACCATTAATTTTCTTGGGTTATAAACCCTGGACTGTAGATCAAAGGGAATTTGTGCATTCATTTTATGCATTAAGTCTGGAACTCAGTGGCGGGTTTGAATCACCTGGGGGAAACTCGTTAAAAATACAAATGTCTAAAAATAAGAATTCCTGGACCCCATCTAGAAAATTCAGCAAGTGTACGGGTGGACTCAAGTGTTTGTAGCTGATTCTCATGAGGTTTCTTCTAGAGCCTGGAAATGAAACTGTTTCAGAAGGACTGATAACAAGCCACAAGAAGTTCAAGAAGGGTCACCCCTTCCTGGTGGCTCTGGG
This sequence comes from Antilocapra americana, assembly GCA_007570785.1. NCBI lineage: Eukaryota > Metazoa > Chordata > Mammalia > Artiodactyla > Antilocapridae > Antilocapra > Antilocapra americana. The sequence continues at coordinate 5,321,346 of ML660770.1, read as the reverse complement.
GTCTCCTCTGTGGACCCTGAGACCAAAAGATCTGCTGAATTGATGAGTGTGCTTGTGCTGAGCAGGACATGAGAGGAACTACAGGGAAGAAATAAGGGAGTAGGGCCCCCAAGCCTGCATACACGCCTCCTCTACAGCTCACATGTTGTTTTTTTTTCTTTTTTTCCTTGCGTGCTAAGTTACTTCAGTCATGTCCGACTCTTTATGTACTGTAAGCCCACCAGGCTCTTCTTTTCATGGGGATTCTCCCAGCAAGAAATACTGGAGTGGTTTGCCATGCCCTCTTCCAGAGGATCTTCCCTGCCCAGGGATTGAACCCGTGTCTCTTCTGTTTCCTGTTTTTTTTTTTTTTTTTTGGCAGGTAGCACTACCTGGGAAGCCCTTTATTCCCTTGAGTCTCCAACATTTTCAAGCTCATGGGGGAAAATAAGATTGTGATACGAACTTACTTAGCCTCACTCAGTTTCCTAAAAATATTTGTATTACAGTAGCTCTTTTATTGCAAGTTTAAATTAGATTCCATGAGCTGGAACTCAGTTAACGTGGGCAGACCTATGTGACTTACATGTTTGTGAAGAAAATGATGGCAGAGCGAAAAAGGTTGTCTGTGGGCACAGTTCTTCGAGGATGTTGAGAGTCTGAGGCAGAGTACTTTCTATTTATGAGAAATAATGAATAGTGACTAACCTGTATCTGCTTGGCTAAATTTTAGATCCCCAAATATCTAAATATAGAAGTTTAAAAATAGTGGCAAATGACTGACAAGTTTGAGCTGAAGCTGCAAACAGCCCAAGGGCTAGACTGGACCTGCAGACTGTTTTGCCTATATATTGTGTTTTTTCTTTTTTTCCTCCCCTTTGAGCCAATATTTACAAAATGGAGAAATCTGGTGAAAAATCAGATTTTCTGTTTTGCCAGCTAGAACTGAGTAGATGCTGCCACCTTTAATTTCCTGATCCTGGCTTTTTTTTTTTTCGTTTGAAGAAACTCTTTAAACTCTGAAGGAAACATTTTAAATAACAGAAACAAAATATTTTTGAAAAAAGAACTCTAAAATTGCTAGAAATGAGTTGGTGCAAAGAATAGAATTGCTTATAGAGCAAGAAGAAAGCCTACGATTGAACCTGGAACATCTTTTTGGGTGGTATTAACTGGAGTTGTTTTCTTCGTAGATTTTACTTTCCTTCTCATGATGCCAGAAGTACATTTGGTACCAGGATAAGAAATTCCTGTTCCTCTTTGTTGTTTTCACACTTGAGATGTTTGTGGAGGGTTATTGGATCCCCCCTGGGTCCCTCATGCTGTGCCTCTGCCAAGGTGGAGACGTTCACTGCTTTAGAATCTTTCCAGGCTGTGTGCTCTCCCAGGCTCTCACATAGCCACCCGAGTCATTGCAGCTCTTCTCTAGATTAATTGTGTTTTATTTTCAGCCAGCTGATAATCTTCAGGGACAGAAAACCAGATGTTCCAAGGGGAGTCCTGTTGATGACCCAGTTAGTAGTGGTCTTGACTGAGGCTGTTTTGCAGGGAGTGGCCGATATGCATGAGATATTCAAGCAGCATGTCTTTAAAGAGAAGATCTTGCTTCATGTTATTATAACAAGTTTAGGTTTTGGCCTTGGATTTCTCCTCTCTAGTTGCCAAGATTTATTTGAAAATCATTTTCCAAGGTTAACTTTGCAGCACGTTCAGATTTTCCAAGAACTTTCTAAGCAGTTCTACATGAATGTTGTTCCTTTTTAATTGTTGAAATCCCAAGGTCGACCATTCTCCTCTCCTCCCCAAACACCTCCCCCTCAACCCCCTGCCCTGCACAGATGCTCAGGATCCACACACATCATTAGATTTTTCTTGAACCTCATTTTATTCCCTGTTTAAGCTTGGCCTACTTTTTCTCTGCTTTTTTCCACCCCCCTAACCCTGTGGTAATTTGTCAAGCCCATTCTAATCTCCTTAATCCCTTCAGCTGAAAGCTTTTGAGGTTTAATGTTTTAATCTAGAGGCCTCAGTATTTAAGCAATTAGAGGTCCTACTTCTAGCTCTGTCCTTTAGATAAATCACCCTAGGGTTTTTTGTTGTTGTTGTTCCAATTTATATAAAAAAAAAAAAACTCTGAAAGTTCATATTGGGCGAGACTAAAGCTTTGAATTGCATGAATTAAGAAAGAAGAGCATTCTGTGCCTTTCAGAGTCCCTTCGTGGATTCTCCTTTCCCTTACAGCTCAGTTTTTAAAGCACCCCACCCCAAAGCAAATGTTTGCTATTGCATTTTAGAGAGAGAGAAAATTTAGTAGAATCTTATGCTATAATTAAAGTTTCTTATGTTACTTCCAACATTTTTTCCTTCACATGCCTGAAAACATGTTAACTTGTAAAAAAAAAAAAAATTCTTTCTCCTATTGCCAAATAATGTGGACATTCTTGCAAAATGTTAAAAAACCTTTCCTGTCAGGACAATTTAGTCATAGAAGGATTCACTTCTTACATTCTAGGTTTCTGTCATTTTGGTCAACCATGTTTGAACACCCTGTAGATACAAAGGGGAGGTGCTAAGAAAGACTTTTTAGCTTTTTTTATTTATAAAAAATAAATAAAAGACCATCCATTGATTCCATGCCATAAAACATATAGAGTATCACCAGTATGAAAAGAGCATATGGAATTACTAATTACCGTCATGTAATGTTCAGTGTAGTCTTGGACACTTTATGATAGGAACTGCTCCAAACGCTTTCTATGTATCAGCACTGTTTCTGTCCCTTTTTACTGAGAGATTTACAGAGATGCAGAGAGATTCATTTGTTCCACGTTCACCTGGGCCGTGAGTGCTGGATCTAGAATCCATATCCTAGTAGGTTAGCTGGAGTCGACGCCCTTAACTGTGACACCTACGTAATACTGACTTTCAAAAGAGGAAGCTGCACTTTTTTTTTTTTTTTTAAGTTGACTTCTGGAGCACTTTGGGTACCTGCGAAAGTATATTCCAGGCTAAAGGATTAAGGAGAGAAAAGACATAAAGACAGGAAACGGTGTGAAATCCAGTAGAAGTAGCTGGACCTTTTCTTCAAGGAGATTGATTGGGTGGTGGAGGTAAAGGAACTCGACGTTGCTGTGTTGTCAGTTTATTCTTCTGTCAGTGGGGCCAGTGGATGGAGGGTCGTCCTTATAAAGTGCTTAAACCAGCACTAGGTACATAGTAAGAGCTCAGTAAGTGGTGGTAGGTGTGATTAGAGTTGAAATTTGAGCTGGACTTTCAGGAACAAGGTGAGAGGTTAGTGTTGAGGAGGCAGGAAGACTCAGAATATGTTCCTGGGTATTGGAGTGTAACTTGAGTGTGTAGGTAGGATCAGATCAGAGGGACCAGGAGTGCCCAGGTACGGTGTTCCAAGGTGAATAAAGCCCTAAGTATTTGATGTTCAAGTGTTAAACAGATAAAGAGCCTGGGGAAAGAAAGCATTTGCTTGGGGGTTTTGAGCTTTTAAAAGCCAATTTGTCAAGGTGAGGGACCACCACCCTCTCCATCACTGCCTGGTAGCTCCGTGGCATCCTGCTCACCCCTGAGCAGCCACCTTTCCCAGAGTTTGGCAACACCTGGTGTAAATATTTCACTTTACAAAGCTTGTGCGTGTGTGTGTAGTCACTTCAGTCGTTTCTGACTCTTTGTGACCCCATGGACTATAGCAGGCTCTTCTGTCCATGGGGATCCTCCAGGCAGGACTACCAGAGTGGGTTGCCATACCTTCCTCCAGGGGTTCTTCCCAACTCTGGGATCGAACCTCCATCTCCTGCGTTAGCAGGCAGATTCCTTATTGCTGAGCTACCAGGGAAGCCCTTACAAAGCTTATGCACTTGGAAATACTTGACTTCCCTCTCCCCACCCCCTTGTAATTCCCCAAGCCCTTTGTTTATTTGTTTCCTCTCGATTGTCACAGCAACCTTGTGAGCCTGGCAGGGCAGTTGGCCTGAACCACCATCTCACATGCCATGGAACCGAGTCTCTAAGAAGTTTCATGATCTAAGCTCATAAGTGGCAGAGCCAGGGGGGCATGAAACCAGGACCCTTGCCCTCTGGTACTCATACTCTTTCTGCCACACAACATGTCTTCTCTGGAGTTGTGACCCTTTGAGTAATGCTTTAACTTAACGCATTAGGAGCGCTCTGTTTTTCTGCCTGGCCTTGTGTTCATGTCGGCATCTGACAACTGCACGTGCTGGGTGGCACAGATGATTCAAACAACAAGGTGATTCCAGCTCACCCTTGGTGGCAGCCATGTGGCTTGCTCTGAGGCCTTTAAGTTTGCTTCTGCTGTTTAGAGGAGGCAGTCACCAGGTATAAATCTCAGTCCCTTCCACCTATGATGACTCAAAAAAAAAAAAAAATTTCCACATCCACACCCACCAGTTCGCTCTTTCCTTTTGATCTCTGAGAAGGAGGTGTTCTTCCTCTTGCCTGGCCACCTGCACACCCTTTCTGGTTACATCTTAATCCCGTCACTTGGCTCTTAACTAAGAATCTGTAGTTCCATCCAGACCTTTCCTAGCTGAAAAGGCCAAACACACACTTCCTCACTGTGGTGTCTTACTCCGACAGCTTCCTTCTTGTTCCCTTCGCAGCTCAAGCGCTGGAGACAGAAGTAGGTAAACCCTCTGTGCAAGCTTGCTCTCCTCCCATCTGCTTTCTGAACCCACTGCAGGCTGGTGTGCGCCTCCACCCTCGACCTTCCACGCCCGGCCCCCAGTGATGGCCTCCGCTAGATGCCCAGGTCCAGGAGCGCGCTTGAACACAGCCTGCGTGACCTCTTCATGACGTCTGACACTGCTGGCCACCATCCCTGCATACACTGCCCTTCCGTGTGGCCTACTCTTTCTTCTACCTCTTCAGTTGTTGCTGTTCAGTCTCTGAGTGAGGTCCAATTCCTTGCAGCCTCATGGACTGCAGCATGCCAGGCTCCTCTGTCCTCCACTATCTCTTGGAATTTGCTGGTTGAGTCGGTGATAACGATCCCATCCTCTGCCGCCCCTCTTCGGGCATGCTCCAATCTCCTCCAGAAGCTGCCTGTCCCGCCCCTGCTTCAGGATCTGCCCTCACCATCTTTTCTCCTTCTTTAGCCTTTCTCTGGTTAGTCTCATCTCCACTCAGGGCTTCAACTCTTGAACCACTGATGACCACCAGGTTGATTTTTCCAACTTGAAATTCCCCAAAGTTTTCTGAGCTCTGCCTCCTTTTATGTCCACTGCCCACTAGCCCATTCTTGTAAACATTGCAGCCGCATCTCACAGAGAACCTGAGCATGGCAGGCTTCATGTTTGCCTCCCATGGACCTCTTCACACACACGCACTGAGCTTTCTCCTCCTTCTTGGGTTGTCCATCTCAGTTCCTTTCTGTATCTTCTACTTTATCCTTCTGGCAACCCAGTTGCATGGGGATTACTTTGTAAATGTCTGTTGACAGCTTTTCCTTGTCTGCATCCCTGACCAACCCTTTAGCTTTTCTTTTTATTTGTTATTTATTTGGCGGTACTGGCTCTTAGTTGTGGCACTTGGGCTCTTTGATCTTCGTTGCTTCACGTGGGTTCTTTCTTTTGTTAGTTAGTTACAGCATGTTAACTCTTGGTTGCGGCATGTGGGATCTAGTTCCCTGACCAGTGATCGAACGCAGGCCCCTTGCATTGGGAGCCCAGAGTCTTAGCCACGAACCACCAGGGACGTCCTGTGGTTGGCTTCTTGTCACTTATTTGAGCTCCTGCAGCTTCCTCCTAACCTGTCTTCCTGCCTTTTTTCTTCAAGCCGTCTGCCACACTGTTCCGCATGATAATTATTATATGAAAGCCGGATCAAGTTGTCCTAGTTTAAAATCCCTCGGAACCTCTCCATTGCCTTCAGAATAAGAACCTCCAGTTCCCTTCTTACCTGTCTTCCCAGGCGTGGGCTGGGGCCCTCCCACCCATGCCTCCCAGCCCAGGAAGACTGTTACCCAGGCTCTTGAGCAAGGATTTCCCCCTCTGCTCCTGGCACCCACACCTCCAGCCTCAGCACTTCTCCTTGGCCTCGTTTTTGAGGGTGGGGTCACTGGTCTCATATGCTTGTTTGTCCTTTGTGTTCAGCGCAGGTGAGGACTGGAGCCAAACAGGGCAATTTCCTGTCCTGTGCTCAGCTTGAGAGTTCTTATCCAGTTTACTTTGATCTGGAGTCTGAAAGATCACCTCTAATGAGTGTTTGTTGGAGGAGAGGGGGAAAACAGTTCGTTGTGGCACCAAATTTCCTGTTTTAGGACACTTAGGCAGCAGGCACTAAGCTCAATAATTTTTTTTAGAGAAATTGTTCGAATTACCATTTCCAGCCTGTTTATTTCCCAGGTCATTCTAGGCATTGTTGGGTGTGGATTTGAAAATAAGCAGCATAATCCGATTACTGGTGTTCTTAGTAGAGTGCCAGCCTTAAATTGTTGTGCTTTTCAGTACTGAACTTGGAGATTAATCAGGTGGTTTATGTACTAGAAAAATTGAAAAGTAATGAGTTTTATGTATCTGCTGTGTATATAAGTGCTTTGCACTCGTGTAATTAAGACTCCGGATTTCCTTTAATGAAAGTGTTAGTCGTGTCTGACTCTTTGTGACCCTAAGGACTATAACCTGCCACTGCCCATGTGGATTCTCCAGGCAAGAGTGGGTTGCCATTCCCTTCTCCAGGGGATCTTCCCAACTCAGGGATTGAACCCAGGTCTCCTGCATTGCGGGAGGATTCTTGAACCGTCTGAACCACCAGGGAAGCCCTTCCTTTAGTGTGTATGTATTTAAAATATCTAAGTGGTACTTAACAATAAAATTGCTGTTAATCTCTAAGGATTTGCAGATTTAAATATTTTGCCCTGAATGAATCACATTTTTGGGGAATGAGCCAGCCATTTTGGGTAGAGGCAGTAACTCCTCTATACCACTTGAGTATCATTAATGGGTGTCCTAGTAACTTAAGAATTATTGACCCTGAAAATGCCCGACTGGCAGCCTGGGTTTAATTTTCTAGTAAGATTAATTATCTTGCAGTAAAGGGTAAAATAGACACCAGGGTCCTTTATGTTCTCTCAGGATTCCAGTGAACTAGTTGCTAAGATGAGGGAAAACACTGGTGTGTTGTTCTGAACCTAATTGAGTCCTTTATTGTATTATGACTCACCTATAGTTCACAGGTTTATTTCGTGCAAGTCATATAAAATAACTGCACGGTGGTTTGTTTCTTGCTTCCTTGGTTCATGTTTCTTGAGATTTGTCAAGCTGCCGCTGTGAACCCAAGGTTCTGGCAGGAGACCATCCCAGGTCAGCAGTAAGCCTGCCTCATGCTTCTCACAGTCTCTTGGAGGGAACTGAAGATGTCCATTCTGTGTATGGGGCTGTGTTTGCTCAGTCGCTTCAGTCATGCCCAACTCTTTGCAACCCTATGAACTGTAGCCCGCCAGGCTCCTCTGTCTTTGGGATTCTCCAGGCAAGAATACCGGTATGGGTTGCCGTGCCCTCCTCCAGGGGATCTTCCCAACCTAGGGATCGAACCCAAGTCTCTTAGGTCTCATGCATAGGCAGGCAGATTCTTTACCACTAGCATCACCTCGGAGCCCCATATGGGGCTATCTTCAGGATAAAAGAGATCCTTTTCTTCGAAATGGGCATGTTTCCCAGTTACCAATTCCCTCTTTGGGGAGAGAAGGAAGCTTTGAACTCAGTGAGGGCGCTCACCCAGAGAGGCACATCTTGTCTGGTGTGTTAATTTTGTTACAGCATCTGAAAATTGATAGGTATCACACTGAAATCGAGATTTTTACTTTTTTCCTTATAGTACTGGAAGCATTGGCAATGGAAGACTTGCAGTTCTGCAGAACAGCAGTTGGCCAGCCCTTTAGGGAGCATGCTCCGGCTGGCCCCAGCATTCCTATGCCCCACCTGCCATCTGCCCCAGCCCTGGGAGTGTGGGTGTCCTCTCCCTGTGAAGTACAGCGTCTCTGTCCTGTGATCGTGCCTCCCTCTGGGCAGATCTGAGAGATGGGAACCCAGACATGCAAAAGACATATCTTTTCAGAAAGATTTAATATGTATTTGGCTGCACTGGGTCTTAGTTGTGGCATGTGGGATCTAGTTCCCTGGCCAGCAATTGAACCCAGGCCCCCTACATTGGGAATCCAGAGTCTTAGCTACTAGACTACCAGGGAAGTCCCTTGGTGAAGCTGAAAGGGGCTTCCTAGGTGGCTCAGTGGGTAAAGAATCCACCTGGCAATGCCTGAGATGCTGGTTCACTCCCTGGGTTGGGAAGATCCCTTGGAGAAGGACATGGCAACCTGCTGCAGTATTCTTGGCTAAGAGATCCCATGTACCGAGGAGCCTGGCAGGCTGCAGTCCATGCAGTCGTAAGGAGCTGAACACCACTGAAGCCACTGAGTGCATTGTGAGCACACATGTGCACACACACACACAGTGAAACTGAAAAGGAATGAATTTGCAGACTTAAATGAAACACCATAAAGTAGGTCCTAAGTGTCTTCTTTATCTTTTTGCCATTGTGTCCGAATGTGAAGATGTTTTCCTATAAACTGCTAGGTGTATAATTCAGATACATGTTTGTATGTTAGTTGAAGAAAAACTCCCACAAGTTAGCCTACTTGAGAATTCCCACCCCCACCCCCTTTTTTAAAAGTTTTCGCTATTACCATAAACAGTGGAATGTGGATTCTTACCCTCCTTGTCACCAACTAGAAATGCACGTTGCTTAGTTTTTTTCTGTGTGTGCTGAGAGGGTGGATAAACATTATGCTCTTTTCTGCTCCAGAATATTATGGTTCTTTTTTTAAAAGAGTTTGAATTCTCACAATTGAACTGTGATGCTATTTCCTATATCAAGTCCATTAGCATACCCTTTAGTACCTTTTATTCTAAATTACTTTTCTTGTTTTTACAGTGAAATGATAGGAAGTTGGTTGTCAACAGCCATTCAGCAAAAAAGAACCGCTTTCCTTCCTTTGATCTTAGCAACGTCTATGTGTTTTTGTTTTTGTCTTGTGAACGGCCTTTATTGGTTGCATCAGAGAGGGAGGATATAAAGCTCTGACTTCTAATGTTGGGGTGGGGGTGGGGGCTCCAGAGACTCCATGAACACCACCCCTAGCCCCCCCCGCCCCAGAGCTTGTCTTATCAGTTTTGATCCTGGAATTACATAGACAACTCACGTTTAAGTTGCTATAGTGTACAGGGTCTATGCATGCTCAGTCAGTCAGTCATGTCTGAGTCTGCGACTCCATGGACTGTAGCTCACCAGGCTCCTCTGTCCATAGAATTCTTTAGGCAAGAATTCTAGGGTTGGTTGCCATTTCCTCCTCCAGGGGATTTTCCCAACCCAGGGATTGAACCTGCGTTAGCAGGCAGATTCTTTACTACTGCACCACCTGGGAAGCCCAACAGGGTCTATAGGATAGAATAGTCTATACTTGTACAAGTATCTTAATTAGTATGAGTGAGTGACAGTTGCTCAGTTATGTCTGACTCTTTGTGACTCCATGGACTATACAAGTCCTTGGAATTCTCCAGGCCAGAATACTGGAGTGGGTAACCATTCCCTTCCCCAGGGGATCTTCCTAACCCAGGGATTGAACCCAGGTCTCTCATTGGAGGCGGATTCTTTACCAGCTGAGCCACCAGGGAAGCTAGTGTACTGCTGAAGAACTGGGCTGTGACTTTTGGGGGGAGAATTTCCAAACTGTTCTTTCTTCTTGGATGTCATCTTTTTTACTCCTAGCAAAATTATTGCTGAGCATTTTGATGTCTTAATAATTTTATAAGTAGGGATGAGTAATGAATATATAATAGAACATGTAATCCATGGAATGCTAAACACTCTGGATATTGTTGGAGGGCAGGAAGATAAACCTGAAAAAAATTTTTTGGGGGTGGGGTGAACTGGGGCACTAATCCATTGGAACTTTCAGGCATTATAGATAGTGGTTAAGAGCGTGGGTTTTGGATTAAGGCAGATTTGGGTTTGAATTTTATTTTTACCTTGAATTAGCAGTTAGACTACAGGCAAATTACTCAGCTACTAAAAATTACTGCTCAATCCTCAGTTTCTTATCTATAAAATGGAAACAATAATAGAATATTTCTTAGTGTTTACACTTAAATAAGAAAATGTTTGTGAAACCCTTAGATGTGTGATTGGCGTATAGTAATTATTTAATAAATAACTTGTGTATGACACCATTATCATGATTATTGTAACACTATCTAAATGTCTGAGTAAATGTAGTGGATTTGTCTCTTTGCCTTCGTTTATAATCTGAAATTGAGGCAGTTGAAAAGTTTTGAATGTTAAGGCTTTAAGAAAATATTTAAGGAATATCCAGCAGATAGTGAAGGACAGGGAACCCTGGCGTGCTGCAGTCCGTGGGGTTGCAAAGAATCAGACATGACTTAATGAATAACAATAAAGGAAATAGTAAATGGGAGGTGATGTTTCTAATGGATAACACTGTGGAGTCAGACTATCTGGGCTCATTTTCCTTTACTTTTAAGTGGGACAATTCTACCCGAACCACAGGGCTGTTGTGATAATATATTAGCCTAGCATATAGTAACTGGGATATCCCACCTTCCCTTGAGAGTGAAAGCGAATTCACACTGTGGGAGAAATGTCCACTACCCATCTTCAGGTTGTCTCTATTGACATTGCAATTATATTTAGTAGTCACCAGGGTCTCAAGAGAGATCCTAATGTTTTGGGTTGATTTGATGGTATTCTTCACCGTTGTTTTGGTGATGTAATGAAATTCTATACCATGGGTTTAATTTTACTCATGTTTTAAAGTGTGCTTTTTAAAATAAGAGACTTGAATAAATACTTTGTGCTGCTAATTAAGTATTGAGTCCTGCTGCATTTTCAGGATTCCAGGGTTTTACTGGTTGTTGTGGGAACTTGTAGGGGCTTTCAGTTGTGTTGGTATTTGGGCATCATGGAACATATGAAAAAAAGATTACTGAGCTCTACATCATGTAGTGTTAATTTGTGTTCTGGGTTCCAGTAGGAAAGGCATGAGTAGGCCCTTGTTTTCATGTAATTTGTGAGGGCCAGGCAACACTTGGGTACACGAATAAAGTAGGATGATTTTACCAGGTAGGGAGTCACTACAGCTTAACTAAAAATCATCAACATGTTCCAAGATGTTCATTCAGCATTTGGTTTAAATAGTATTGATTAGAGCATGAACTTCTGAAAGAATATATGGGCACCAATTTTTATGTATCTTAATAAAAATATATTTACTCCAGCCCATCAAACCCAGAATTTCATAAATATTACTTAAGATGAAGCCAAGTAAAAAAGTGGATTGATCATAAGTTGATTTAAAAAAACACCAGTACAGGTGGTATTATAATATGGTATCACTGTCAGGATAGTGTGAAATTGACTGAAGTTTGGGTAAAACTGTTTCAGACTAGACTTTGAGTCATGAGAATTAGGAAGTTTAGGTAGAAATGGGGCAGTGTCACAGAATAAGCTTGATGCCTCAATGTGACTTAAGATACCTCTTTGCCTTCATCAGTGAGGGAACTTTTCATACTTGAAAAACTTTCCTCAATTCAGAACCAAATTTTGTTCATCATTTTCTTTCCCCTGTTCTGCTTCTCCATCCGACTGGTGCTTAATAAATGTTTCTACTACTGACAGCTGTTACTGCTCTTCCTGCTGCTAATGCCATATGGTCAGCATTTTTGAGTGAGGAGTATCTTTTAGAAGGCTTTTATGATAATACTCTGTGAAATGTATTTCTGATTATGCCAGCAGGTTGCTGTGCAAGTTATTGGGTGGGTAGGATTTGAAGAAGAATGGGGCTGGACTATTTGAATATTGAGTATTTTCAGGAGTGAAAACAGTACGGGGGCCATAGATTTTCTTCAGAATATCAGAATAGGGTAGCACCATCACTGCATGGTAAAGTAGAGCTGATTTTGATTAGAACATTACAGTCTGTGTTTTAGTTCTCTTGCTTGCAGATTTGATATTGATTGATTGATTGATTGACAACGTGGGGTAGATTGTGGCATTCACTCTTAAGAGCAGGTCTCACGCCAGAAGCCTCAGAGTGGAGACATTCTCAAGAATGCTCTAGTAGTTGGTTAAGTAGACCCCAGGATTTGGCTTTCTAGTGGCCCACTGTGGCCCCGTAAAGGGACAGTCATGTAGAAGGGCAGTGCTAAATGGCCAGTTTTTGCTTTTCCCTTTTGGGCCTGGAACTCATCTCAGGGAGTGTCTGTTCTGCACTTTCTTCTTGTCCCGTAAATGGCTTGATATGAGGGTCTCCTGGAGGCAGTCTCAACCGAGGCTAATCAGCACTTGCCAGACGGACAGCACCACAGCCCTGCCCGGGTTCTCACCATTCTCCTAGTCCCCAGCCTCTACACGCCATCCTATTTTCCCCACATTGATTAATTCAGAATTTATTAGAAACCTACTGCAGATGCAGGCGTCTAGTAGGTGGTGGCTCCCTCAGAGCTAAAGAGACTGGCTGCTCAAAGAGAAATCCCAGAGAGGTGTCAACAAGGATTGTACTAAACAGTTACTGAAAGGTACAGATGTGTTGTTCATTCCTTTAGGGGGCTTCTCTGGTGGCTCAGTCGGTATCTGCCTGCAGTGTGGGAGAATCTGTAAGAATCTGCCTGTAGTGCAGGAAACCGGGGTTTGATTCCTGGGTTGGGAAGATCCCCTGGAGAATCAGTGGCAACCCACTCTGGTATTCTGGCCTGGAGAAGTCCATGGACAGAGAAGCCTGGTGGGCTACAATCCGTGGGGTTGCGAAGAGTCGAACATGACTGAGTGACTTTCACTTTCATTTTTTCATTCCTTTAGCATTCATGTCCTCTTTCCAGAGGAAGTTTTCATAGATGTTCATCAAATATAAGTTATGTTTGGGTAGTGGGGTGGAGAAGCGGGAAAGGCTAGTAGATTGGAAGGGGAAACAGAATGACCAAGGCCTTTGTGTCTGTCAGTCAGTTCAGTTCACTCACTCAGTCATGTCTGACTCTTTGCGACCCCATGAACCGCAGCACGCCAGGCCTTCCTGTCCATCACCAACTCCTGGAGTTTACTCAAACTCGTGTCCTTTGAGTCGGTGATGCCATCCAACCATCTCATCCTCTGTCGTCCCCTTCTCCTCCTGCCCTCAATCTTTCCCAGCATCAGGGTCTTTTCAAATGAGTCAGCTCTTCACATCAGGTAGCCAAAGTATTGGAGTTTCAGCTTTGACATCAGTCCTTCCAATCAATACCCAGGAGTGATCTCCTTTAGGATGGACTAGTTGGATCTCCTTGCAGTCCAAGGAACTCTCAAGAGTCTTCTCCAACACCACAGTTCAAAAGCATCAATTCTTCAGCCCTCAGCCTTGTTTATAGTCCAACTCACATCCATACATGACCACTGGAAAAACCATAGCCTTGACTAGATGAAGCTTTGTTGACAAAGTAATGTCTCTGCTTTTTAATATGCTATCTAGGTTGGTCATAACTTTCATTCCAAGGAGTAAGCATCTTTTAATTTCATGGCTGCAATCACCATCTACAATGATTTTGGAGCCCAGATTTGGTAAGATTAATATCTGAGTGAAAATGATGTCTGTGTTTTATTGAGAATGTACTATGTACCAGGCATTGTGCTTAAGCTCTTTCCATGCAGAGAACTTAAATAGCTGGTCCCTGGCAGGGTCATGTCTCGAAACTGGTATGTCCAACTTGGAACTTTGCTCATAATCTCTACCCTGCAAGGCCAGAACCACCGAGGATGAAGTGGAGGAATATCTGAGATTTTTGAGAATTCCCGTTTGCTAAGTCTGCACAAATTTCTCCCATAAACTGCAGTTTAAAAAAAGCCTGACTTCACAGGAATTATTGTATGGACCTGGGCAAGTAGTGAGTGATGAGCCACAGTGAGAAGTGTGTTCTGTGGTGTTGACTTCACATTTGCGGCTAACGCAGGATGATGAATCTAAGCACATTATGGAATTTTAGGGCTATTGTTAAACCTCATCAAGGACCTTTTGGGTGTATTTTTAGTGTCCATTGGTATCACTCAGGCTTTTGTGCTTTTGTCAGTTGAGTAGTGACTTGAAGCGGTAGGTCAGCCTGCCCTTTGTAGCTGGAACTCTGTTCCTGTAAAATGTTTTTGGGAACATGTGTTTGTAATATGTTAAGATTAGTCTGGGCATAAAGAAAATTGTAGCCTGATTTAAGTGAACAAAAATGTGTACATGCCCAAGTTTGAAGGCACAGAGCATGATGGTTCAATTCTTAGTTGATTTTTATGCTTTTTAATATCATTACTTTTATTGCTCATTGATGTGCTAGATAAAAAGTAAAATTACATGCAGAACATATATACTACCCATAAAGTTTTATTTTTATTAGTTTTCTTTCCCTGTGTATAAAATTACAGTATTATGAACTACTTTTATAGTGTTAATGAGTAACCTCAGTAAATCACTAAGATGGCTGTGTTGAGGGATGCATAAAAACTTAGGAAACTTAAGGTCGTTTGTTTTGAAATTCATCACATTGTAATTGCTTAAATGAACTTTTGTTCTCCAGACTTGTTAGGTTCCTCTGCCATTGATCTGTGTTTGTGTGTGTATGTATCTTTCTGTCTTTGTGAGGTTGGGCTATAGTGTGAGCATGAAATCTACCCTCCCTACACCATGAATGAATTGCACTTATATCTTGTTTTACTAATAAGTATTTATACATAATACCTTATGATAGAAAATGTTACATAAAAAAATTGAGACTGAAGGGGATTTTTAGTTCAGACACACCCTCAGGTGTAATTGTGCAGACAGCACTATATAGCTGGGGTATAATAGAAATTCCTGCTGAGCTTCAGTATTTTGAATACTGTGGACATTTAAATCGGTGGTCTTTAAAACCAAGTAAAGATTAAACCTTGTTGCGGGTTGGAGGGGGGAGCGTCCACATTCGTGGTTTTGTGGGGAGACGGAAAGAGGGGGGGATTGCCCGTGTCATCAAGCGGAATGTGTTTTTAAACTATGAGCATGGCGCTGTGCAAAAGTCAAAACTGCCAAAGGGACAGATGTTGCCAATTTCAAACATACAGGGGGAAGGCAAATATTGCTAAGCAACGGTGTACTTGAGAGAGCATTTTTCGGAGCGGAGCCAGGGGAGTCGTGCCTGGGAGCGCTCGCTGCTCGCCGCCTATGGCTCAGTCCAAGGGAAGAGATGAAAAGTCCTTCCCTGTCAGGGCCGCCATTGCAGCTGCCAGCACAAAAGACAGTGACCCAGTGGCAACAGTTAGGGCTGGCCAGGGGGTGTGTGGAGACAGGAAAGCCTCTTAGCCATGTGGGAAGGCTGTAAGACATGTTCACGGAGGTAAGTGCCCCCATGCACAGCTGCCCTGCAGTAAGCACCAGTGAGCGCGAGACTGAGGTTCAGGTGGGAAGACCGAGCCCTCTAAGGAAAACCACCTTCCCTCTCTCTCTGATCCTCACCTCCTGCTTCTTCCCTCCCCCACTTGGCTTCTTTCCTCCTTCCCTCCTTTTCTTCTCTTTGCCTCCTCCGTTAGGGGCTGACATCAAAGGAGAGAAGGATCCGGATAAACTAGTTGAGCGATGCTGTGTGCGTGACCTCACAAACAAGGTGTAAATAAGCCTTCTGGACTCAGGCCTCCAGTCCCTCCCCGTGTCCCCTCCCTTGGTGTACACTTGATCGGTAACAGACAGGTGGTGTGCTCTGGCTTTTTTTTTTCATTTTGGCTGCCCCTGGAGACTTGCCTTACCTCTTGAGATTTGCATGGTTGTTGGTTTGGATTATGGATTTTCCATTCTCTCCCTGTCTATCTCTAATAACATAATACAGCAAGAGCGGAGAAAGTATCACGGCCGAGTCTTCTGTCTCTTCCGAATCACAGCATATTTAAGGCAGTGCATTTGAAAGAAATGAAAACCATTTAAAAATAAGCAGTTACTTACTAGTCAGAAATTTTGTACAACTTTCAAACTCTGATCTTGAACTTCTGGATCACTTGGCAAACCAAACTGGGCAAAAAAACTTAGATTTTTTTTTTTTGTCTTCCCAAAGTAAAGGTGCAGATCGAAGATAATGGTGTCGTAAAACCTTAAACATTTGTCTATACACGTGTACACTACCCACCCTTCCACTCCCTTTTGGCTTTTATTGCTTTGTTTTTCAACAGACAAAGGAATTTAAGTCAAATATAATACAAGATTGTCGAGCTCCTACCCAAGTTTTAACATATGTTGTATTGATTTCTACTAGTCTAGGAATATTTAGAAGTAATCTTACTTTAGTGCAAGCAGGTGTACTAGATACATTTTAAAAATTGGTTGTTTATTTTTGGCTGTGCTGGGTCTTCGTTGCTGTGTGACTTTTCTCTGGATGCAGTGTGTGGGCTTCTCATTGCAGTGGCCTCTTTTTGTGGAGCGTGGGCTTCAGTAGTTGTAGAAGGGGAGTCAGTAGTGGTGGCACTCAGGGTTAGTCACTCCTCGGCATGTGGAATCTTCCCAGACCAGGGATCAAACTCTTGTCTCCTGCATTGGCAGGTGGATTCTTTACCATTGAGCCACCAGGGAAGCCCTAGTAGATACATTTTGATGTTCTTGTAGTTTTGTGGGTCTCATTGATCAGCACACATCACTGACTCGATGGACATGAGTCTGAACAAGCTCTGGGAGTTGATGATGGACAGGGAAGCCTGGTGTGCTGCAATCCATGGGGTCCCAAAGTGTCGGACAAGACTGAGCGACTGAACTGAACTTGATCAGCATGGTTTGTATGATCACATAGTCTGTATCTTTCTGGGGTATAAGTTTATTTGATGAAAGGCTGACTAGAAAACGTGACAGTGTTTCCATTTTTTCCCCTCAAAAATTAAAATTTGTTTGCTTTCAGGTTAAACAGTAGAGAATCTTCTCTCAGTGAGAGAGCTCAGAAATTGGGCAGACATAATGAGAAAGCAGGCAGAACCCTCAAGTTGTTACAGTGCAGTCTCTTGATGGGTTTAAATTTAGATTATGCCTTTTGGCTTTTCAAAGTAGGAGCTGTGTCATAAAGCCAAATTGGAGGTGTGTTGACCCTCAGACTTGGGAAGCTGTAGAGTTTTCCAGTGCTCTGTGTTGCTCACAAGTTTTTGTTTCTAAAGATTGTGTTGTAGTTAAGTCCAGAAGAAACTGGTTTGTTTGTCTTACAAAAGGCTTTTGAGAGAATCTTACTAAGAAAACAGCTTTTTTGACATTGAGATGCTTCTTAAAAGTTTCACCAGAAGAGAGAGGAAAACAGATGAGACTTACCTACTCAGGAGCCAGTCTAAAGCTTCTCAGGTTCCTTTGATGCTACTTGGTGGACAGCATTATCATGACAACGGTAATAGCACTGCGTATTTTTACAGAGGATTTGGCTGGCTGGTGGCTCAGACTGCAAAAGAATCGGTCTGCAATGCAAGAGACCCAGGTTCGATCCCTGGGTTGGGGAGATCCCCTGGAGGAGGGCACGGCCACCCACTCCAGTATTCTTAAATGGAGAATTCCATGGACAGAGGAGCCTGGCGGGCTACAGTCTGTGGGGTTGCAAAGAGTCAGACACAACAGAGCAACTAACGTTTTCACTTTTTTTCATACCAATTAAAGAAGGCATTGAAAGGCCCCCCCCAACACACACACACACACACACACACACACACACACACACACTGTGCTGGCCCCCAAGGGCCTGTGCCTCTCCCCCAAACTGGCAATGTGATTATGATCATGTCAGGGAAAAAGTGAAGCAGGTTCCAGGAGCCTTTTCCCCACTGGGGCCTGGCCCAGGTGTGTGGAAGAGTCACGGGGGCCACGGTTGGATTGGTGCACAACTGAGGCTTAATTTACTCCTGGTGGATTGGGCCTCCCATCTCCTAAAGGCAGTTTTCAAGTGGAGTTGCATTTGTTGTTCCTATTAGAATGATGGCCTGGTTTTCATAGTCTCTCTTCTCTGGCACCTGGATTCCGCATCCTAGAATGTGTAGAAGAAAAAGAACACAGGAATGGCAGTAAATGCAGGAATATTGGGAGTTAGGGCAAATGTGGTTGAGTGCCTTGACAGTGTTAGTCGCTCAGTTGTGTCTGACTCAGACCCGGTGAACTGTAGCCTGCGTGATTCCTCTGTCCATGGGATTTTCCAGGCAAGAGTACTGGAGTGGATTGCCATTCCCTTCTCCAGGGGATCTTCCCAACTCAGGAATCAAACCTGGGTCTCCTGCATTGCAGGCAGATTCTTTACTTTCTGAGCCACTAGGGAAGCCAGTTGGAGTCTTGGATCAAGGGGTCTGGATTAAAGTCAAAAAGTACTTTTAAAACTTCATTGCATGTGTGTTAGTGTGAGGGAATGAGAATCAGAAGGACTGAGAGAAGTTTATTGAGATGGAGAAAGATGGGCAGAAAGTCGCTCACTGCTGTTTGTTTTCAAAATAAGCATAAACCTATTGTCCCCTATGATAACTTTTAGAATTGTGGTGTTAGATGTGATAGAATTGTGGTAGATGTACAAATAGTTAATGCTTTCAAATTCAGCAGATATTAGAGTACATTTATTTTACAGGCAAAGGAAAATTTCTCCTTGGCACATATTAAATACCTGTTTAAAATAAATTCAAGAATATTTCTTTTATATGTATTTATCTAGCCTGTCCCTTGTATTTATTAAAAAAAACAACTGGCACTTGCTGAGTGACTGTTATTCAAAACTTTGTTATTAAACCTGTTCACTTTTGCCAGTTCACTCAATCACTTTATGAAATGACTTTTCAGGAAGTCTCGTAGAGTTTGTCTATACTTACATACCAAGATAGTCTATGAAAAGGAAAAGATTATTAAACCTACCTGAGAGTCAGTGGAATGAGAAGCTTTTTCCCCCCCCTCTAAAATGAATCTGGTTTTTAATAAATTGTAGAAAAGAAAATGGGCTTCCCTAGTAAAGACAGTAAAGAATCTGCCAGCAATGTGGGAAGCACAGGTTTGATCCTAGGTGGTGAAGATCCCCTGGAGAAGGAAATGGCAACCCACTGTAGAATTCTTGCCTGGAGAATTCCATGGACAGAGAAGCAGTAGTCTCTTAAATTTTGGTGCTCTTTAATGTGATTGAGTATGCGATTTATAGCCACTGTAATGTATTAAATAATTGTACTTTCTTGAATGATCTTTGGCCATTTTTCTAGACCCTGGTAAGTAACCTGTTTGTTACCCCCTAATATTAAAGATGTGCTCCCCCCCCAAAAAGGAATTCACTAATTCAGAATTAAGGTATAAAGGGGAAGGCCATCTTTATTTGCCTTCTCTCCTCTGTTTATTATAGTATCAGTAATCCCCAAGATAGTTTGAAGCTCAGATTGTTTCCTCAGAGTATATATTGCCTCCAGTCTACCGCTTCAGTAATTTTCTCTCCTCCCTCTCCCCTCCACCCCCCAGTTCTGTTTTTTTGTTTTTAAAAATCATGATGCCGGGAGACAGACAACCAATACCTAGCCTGAGGGGGACTGTTGAGAGTACTGCTGGAAAAAGCCCAGGATAAAAATCTTTATGTCCTTTTAGACAAAGAGTGGATTAAATGACTTATCTTATTCATATGACTTCAGTTTCTTTCAACCTCATCCAGAAACTGATGGAGTTGTCCCCCACTACCCCCTGGTGTCTCTGTAGTCTTCGCTTCTGCCCAGCGATTAAAAAAAAGTCCAGGCACGCTATGAAACACAGAATTAGACATGGTTCCTGAACATTGTTTGTCACTTAAATTCAGTGAACACAAACACTCAAAAAGGAGCAGTAATACGGGTTTATGCGTCTATAAATCCTGTCGTGGTTGACAAAGTAACTTAGTAGTATTGTTTTAGACTCAGAACCATCACTTAATAGGATCTGTGAGTGAGAACTCGTGTGTGCGTGTCAGTGTGTGTGTCTGTCTGTGCGAGGGTGGGGAAGGATCGTGGTCACAAAACAGAATCACACTCCAGTTTAACACTCTCCCTGAAAGTGATGAAGATGGCTCACGCTTTGCAAATTCATGTACCCACCCATAAATGAAAACTAAATTCCTCTTAAAAACAAAAACCAAATCTAAATGTTGTTTTAGTGAGTAGAATAGGTTGTGGAAGGGGAGTTAGGTCATAGAGTTGGGACCGTTTGAAAGAACTTGTCCGTTTATTATCACTGGAATGGAACCAGTGTCTAGACTTGTTCTTTGTGATGCCTTTTTTTCTTTTTTTTAAAGCAGTGCCTTTTAGCCAGTCTTACTCAATCATTCATGGTTGCTATGCCCACAATGGGCTTCGTGGGGTCTCATGTGATCTTCCATCAAAGGCGCAGTGTTTTCAAGTCCTAGACCATCGGGGCTTTCTGATTCCTTATTACACGCGAATGGTAATGGTTCACAGTCAAAAAGTTAGAAAGTTGGCGAATAACGGGGATTAGACATATTTACTGTCAAACAATGGTAAGTTCTCTACATTTGCTTTATTTTTAAGTCTGTTTAAACCCATCTTGGGGACACCCCACCCCTCGTAACTAACACCAAGCAGCTAGTTGACCTATGGTGATAAAGAATGTTTACTGAAAACATTTCTGCATATATTGCCACAACATAAGTAGTATTTTTAAAATAAAAACTTTCATGTGACTCTGTAGAAGTCTTATAAATATATTAGAATTTATACTTATGTGATCTCAGGAAATTTAGTAGTAATAAAATAAATGAAACTAGCACTTTTATTAGTCTCTTCATATTCATTTGTATATTTATATAAAGTAAGTGTTATATATATGGGAAACAGCTATTCACAGTTCCTGTTTTATTTACTTAAACCAGATCTTAAGAACTATACCCTAGGTTTCATAATGAAAAGATGCCCTCTTTTAATAGAGATCAAAATAGAATTTCCAGAATATTTTAAGTAGTTCAGTTAATATAAATTATGAGCTTTTATAAATTTTATATACTTTAGAAAAATAAATTCGTTATGACACTAATTAAAGCAGATTGCTTCATTGGTAACAATTAAAGTGCCCAGAAAGAAATAGAAGGTTCTAATTACTCATGTTGATCATTAAAAGTACATATAGTTCAAAATTCTCCTTCCTGTAAGGGGTTGTAAATTTCAGTAATGATATTTAGGGTCTTTTTTTTTTTTTTCCTTTTCTTTTTTAGCCTGTTTTTGCTTTAGCTGGTGAAATACAGACAGATAATATAGGAGCTTATAAAGGCAGTTTACCTAAAAGTGAACTTTACAGACATTTGTGGATACTAGCTGTCATTTAATATAAAGCAAATAGGGGTGCTAGCACATTTCCCAAGCTTCCAGCATCCTCTTTCTGCATTTATCCTGAACTGTTTCTTTTTCTTTAAAGAAATATTTATTTATTTGTGTGGCTGCCCTGGGTTTTAATTGCAACATGTGGGATCTTTAGTTGTGGCACTTGGGATCTAGTTCCCGGACCAGGGATCAAACCCAGGCCCCCAGCACTGGGAGCAAGGAGTCTCAGCCACTGTGCCACCAGAGGAGTCCCCATCCTGGACTGTTACTTGATCTCCATACTCAAGGAGAGGTAGGTATGCCCTTTACCCAACGCAAGCCTGCCCAGTGTAGGCCTCCCCCAACAATCATGTTCTGATGTTACTGTCACATCAGAAACTTGGCTGTCTGAGAAACTCCTCAAATTGCAAAGAGTCAGATATGATTGAATGACTGAACTGAACATGTTTGAGAAGTCTGTGGAAGATGTCGTGAGATAACAAAATCAAACTTATTCATTGGACAAATATAACTTGCATATCTGTGTTATTCCAGAATTATGCCCAGGCCCTAGGAGATACTGGGATGAATAAACCCAGACCCTACCTGTAGGAAATGGCAACCCACTCTGGTATTCTTGCCTGGGAAATCCCTTGGACAGAGGAGCATGGTGGGCTACAGTCCATGGGGTTGCAAAGAGTTAGATGTGACTGAGTATGCATCCACTGCCTGTAGGAAGCCAGTTCGGGGGAGACAGAATACCTGGGGTTACCATTTGGGGCTGAAGGCAGATGCCGAGTCGAGGTGAAGGAGCTTCCAGGAATGTGACACCCCTGTTACCACACTGCTGCCCCCTTTCTGGATCTTTCCATATGAGTAGGATTGCTTGGTCTTTGCACAGTAAATTTTTGTTGGCTGATAGCTGTAGGTGACCTATCGATTCCGCATCATTGAAAATAATCTTGCCCTTCGTCAGTCTTTCCTCTTCTCCTTGAAACATTTACTTGGAGAACTATAGAGATGTCTGCGGTTAGTGTAACATTAATTGTGGTATCTTCCACACCTGGCAGACCAGTTTGGCATTACAGAGAGGCTTCCAGGGAACATGTGAATAATTCTTTGCTACATACTGGAGCTTAATCACCTTAAAAAAAAAAATACTACTCTGACCCTTGCTGTTATTTGAAAATATTTGGGTAGAGGTGGAGGGTGTTTCATTTTTTGAAGGAAGAGTTTGATAGTTAAAATTGGTTTGCATGATATTATACTACTATTCATCTCTAGGAAAAGTGTGAAGGGTATCTTGTTCTCTGTTTTCTAATCCTTTATCCTTCCTTCCATATTAACAATCCACAGTTTTCCTTTTCTTCCCTCTTTGTACTATCATGTTCATGCTCGGTCGTGTCAACTCTTTATGACCCCAAGGACTGCAGTCTCCTCTGTCCGTGGGATTTCCCAGGCAAGAATACTGGAGTGGGTTGCCATTTCCTTCTCCATCTTTATACTGTAAGTGTTTCCATAAATCTGTCCAGGGACTTAAAAAAATTCTTACCTAGAATACTGGGTGTGGAAGTCAACGTTTAGATAGATCCCTGAAGGGCATTACACTTCTGGAGAAATAATATTGCTCAGCCTTGTGCTTTTTCCAGCCAGAGTAGGCACACCCCAGTGGTATGAGCAAGTTCTTGGAACTGGCCTAGCTGTGGAGGTAATTGACTTTGTATTTACAGAATAAAATGAATTTTATGTCAGAACCTTGCTTAGGCAGGCCTTTTGGTTTCCTCTTCTAATCCATCTCTGGGAAATGCTGATCATGGCATCTTCATGATAAATGCTTAGGTTTGTTTGTGTGGCATTAGCTTTAACGTGCATTGTCTTATTTTGTCCCCACAACAATCCTGTAAGGCTTTGTCTATGTCACATGTATCTGCCCAGTATGTAATGAGCATGACTGATTAAAAGAGAGCCCACCTCCACTCCCCAAATATATCTCTTTCAAGCACTTTGCAGTAGTCTCATTTGGGAAGCAAGAGTGAAGTAGCCAGCAAATACTGGGCGAGACACCAAGTCCTAGGTTTCCCCAGGAGCATCTCACAGGAAGGCTGACAGTAAATCTAAGAACAGTTCTGTGTGTTGAGTGTTGCATGGGGCAATCCCCGAGCACCAGGGAGGAAGCTATGGGCAGATTCATTGAGATGGTGTGTTTGGGAGAAGGTAAGTTATTTGGTACATAGAGGAAGGCTAATAGAGAGTAAGCACAAATGTGGCAGAGACTTTTGGCTATACTTTTGAGAAAAAATGTTTATTCCTATATTTTTAAAAAGAATCTCAATCTTATTTTTGTGTTTTTATTTCTGAATACATGATATATTTCATAAAGCAGAATTGGAAAAGTGAAAAAATGGACTTCCCCTGTGGTCCAGTGGTTAAGACTCTGTGCTTCCAAGGCAAGGGGTGCAAGTTTGATTCCTGTTCGGGGATCTAAGATTCCAGATACTGCATGGCCAAAATTAAAAATAAATCAATTAATTTTAAGACAGTAAAAAGATATATGGTGAAAATCTTCCCATTATGCTAGCCCACTAGCAACTTAATTTTCCTTTCTAGAAGTAGTTGATGTTAAAGACGTCTTGTGTTATTCCCAGTGGTATTTTATGCATCATAAGTAACTTGACATATATGTTCTCTTCTGAAATCACCTTTTCATTTATTCAAATACTGGCATATGCTGCACTTGCGCCTTCCCCTCCCCGCTTAACAATACATCTTAGAGATTACCCAGCTCAGTGCATGAAGGGTACCGTCATTCTTTGTCATAAGGAGAGTTCAGTTCAGTCGCTCAGTTGTGTCCAATTATTTGCAACACCATGAACCGCAACACTCCAGACCTCCATGTCCATCACCAACTCCTGAAGCTTATCCAAACTCATGTCCATTGAGTCGGTGATGCCATCCAACCATCTCATCCTCTGTCGTCCCCTTATCCTCCTGCCCCCAATCCTTCCCAGCATCAGGGGCTTTTCAAATGAGTCAGCTCTTAGCATCAGGTGGCCAAAGGATTGGAGTTTCAGCTTCAACATCAGTCCTTCCAATGAACACCCAGGACTGATCTCCTTTAGGATGGACTGACTGGATCTCCTTGCAGTCCAAGGGACTCTCAAGACTCTTCTCCAACACCACAGTTTAAAAGCATCATTTCTTCTCCGCTCAGCTTTCTTTATAGTCCAACTCTTACATCCATACATGACCACTGGAAAAACCACAGCCTTGACTAGACAGACCTTTGTGGGCAAAGTAATGTCTCTGCTTTTTAATATGCTCTCTAGGTTGGTCATAACTTTCCTTCCAAGGAGTAAGCGTCTTAATTTCATAGCTGCAATCACCATCTGCAGTGATTTTCGAGCCCCCCAAAATAAAGTCTGACACTGTTTCCACTGTTTCCCCATCTATTTGCCATGAAGTGATGGGACCAGATGCCATGATCTTAGTTTTCTGAATGTTGAGCAGTAAGCCAACTTTTTCACTCTCCTCTTTCACTTTCATCAAGAGGCTCTTTAGTTCCTCTTCGCTTTCTGCCATAAGGATGGTGTCATCTGCATGTCTGAGGTTATTGATATTTCTCCCGGCAATCTTGATTCCAGCTTGTGCTTCTTCCAGCCCAGCATTTCTCATGATGTACTCTGCATATACGTTAAATAAGAAGGGTGACAATATACAGCCTTGACATACTCCTTTTCCTATTTGGAAACAGTCTGTTGTTCCATGTCCAGTTCTAACTGTTGCTTCCTGACCTGCATACAGCTTTCTCAAGAGGCAGGTCATTCTTTGTCATGGTTGTATAGTATTTCTGTGTAGGGGCATGTAACACAGTTTTCTTAGCCAACTACCTAGAGATGGGCATTTAGATTTTTTTTTTTTCGTACTTTACTATTTGTAAACTAGGCTGAAATGAATTTTGTGCCTATGTTTTTTTGTGCATTAGGGATTAGTGCTCGAGCTCAAATTGCTGGGTCAGAGTATGGGAAATTAGAATTTGGTGGCTCTTGCCAACTGCTGTCTTAAGAGGTTGTGCTGTGTTACCCTCCCTCCAGCCCCGGAATGTGGGTGCCTGTTTCCCCACCTCTCTCTCATAGACAGAGTACTGTCAGTTCTTTCGTTTTTTGTTTTGCCAATCTGATAAGTGAAAAATAGTTTCTAAGAATAATCTTAATGTTTGGAAGGAGAAAACAGTGAAAAACAGTTTCCTTTCTGTCTCTGGTATGTTTACTTCTGTGTAGTTTGTTCATTAAGATGTTGGCTTATTATTCCGAGCAGCTACAGTATTTAGAAAGTTTCTGGTAAGCTGTACAAATTGGAAATCTATTTTCATATTCTGAGTTCAGAGGCTGAAAACCACATCGGCAAATGTTGATTGGCGGCCTCTGTGCAGCAGGCATTGTGTGACTGGTGATTCAGAAGGCAGACCTGGCCCCTGCAGTCCTGGAACTGGTTATGTAGAAGAAGCAGAGATGGTGGGATGGGAGGAGCTTTGGCAGGAAAGGAGGAGCTTTGGCAGGAAAAGCACACACAGCCATGGGCACACCTGCTCAGTCTCAGGAGTGAGGGAATCAAGGAGTGCTGCAGCTGAGACTCTGAGTAGGGCTCATCCCAACACAGGTGGGAGAGGGGAAGGGGTTCTGTAGGGGCAGGAGGAGTGTGGCTTCGCTAGTTAGTTGGAGCTAAGTGAACTCCAGTGGTAAAGAGTCCACCTGCCCGTGAAGAAGACACAGGAGACATGGGTTCCATCCCTGGGTTGGGAAGATCCCCTGGAGGAGGAAGTGCAGATTCTGTGGTCTTCTTGCCTGGAGAATCCCTTGTTCAGAGGAGCCTGGCGGGCTACAGTCCACGTGCTGCAAAGAGTCCGACCCGACTGAGCACTCGTGCGCATGCACAAGCAACGTGGTAGATCCCGTAGATTGAACCACAGGCTGGGAGGCGACGTGCTGAGCTGGCCCAAAAGCTCATTCAAGTTTTCCGTAAGCTCTATGTTTGAAGAAAAATAGCATGTGCTTCTGTTTAATCTTCTAAAACATACGCTGACAGAGAACCATTGGGGTTTCTTCAAAAGCTGTCATGCCAGTGAAGACCTGGCCCCGTGCATTGATTTCACGTATCATTGCCTTCTGAGAGTTTTTAAAGTTTCACATTGGGCCTTCATACCAACCCTGCGAAGTGGTTAGGGTTGGTAATATTATCCCTTCATTGCCATGAGGAGATAGTCCCAGAGAAGTTGAACCTTAGCCAGCATCGCAAGACCTGATCCTCAGTGGAGCCAGAACTAGGATCCAAGATCTCTTGGCCGCCTTCACCAGCACGCTGCGTCTGTGCTCCCTGCAGTTCTGGTTAGTGATAAGTAAGCCTTTTTTGAGAACGTCATTGTTTAAAAAAGTGCTGCTTTGTTGAAATTTGAGAGACTTAAAATACAATATTGCCAGAGCACTGTGGTCTCAGCGGTGAGGTATATTTCTTCCATCCACCTCTTTTTAGCTTATTAAAACAAACTGTGTCATGCTTAGGGGACATTTACTGACATCTTTTATTTTGGTTATCAGTGCATTTCCTTAGGATTACACAATGTCATTCCAGGAGGAGTGAGAAATCAGACCTAGGCCAGCATCGCTGCTTTTGCTGACCTGAAGTATCCACAGTAGTAAGAGGCAGTTAAGGCTGGTCACCCACTTCTTTGCACAAGCCCAAGGGAAGCGGTATTCTTTGAAAAATGGTCTTGGTTTTGCATACAACAACTGGGATCATATCCCCCTCTCCTTAAATACTAGTATATTTGTGTCTGGCCTGAAGTTGAGGTTTTGAAGATAGTAGTATAACAATATTAGGAAGGCAGGCTCAGCCACTTGAGTGCACTGTGTGACCCTGGACATGTAAGTTAGTTTCTTTAGAATTTAGTGTTCATCTTTAAAAGTGGGGTGATAACACAAGACTGATCTAAGAATTAAGAGTATTCTACAGAATTCCTTCCGACTTTTATTTCATTTTTCAGCATCTGTAATAAGGGATGTATCTACAGTTGATGAGTACATTTCGCGTCCCCTGCCAAGCTAATGATTGTGCATCTTATAACAGATGGTATCAAATGGAGGAAATAATATTATGTTGGCCAAAAAGTTCATTCAGGTTTTTCTATATGATATTTCTGTAACATGTTATGAAATAATATATTATGAGTTTAATGTAGTAACAAGTACAAGGTATATTCAGTAAGGAGCTACTGTTTTTTAAGTTGAGTAGGATTTTGGTTCCTGTCTTAAGATCATACTCCATGGGAAAGTGAGGGCTCCATCGGGAGGTCTGTCTATATACAGGACCCCCGGATGTGTGAGGGCTTACCAGGTGATGCTAGTGGTCAATAACCCACCTGCCTGAGTAGGGAGACTTAAGAAACCCAGGTTCTACCAATGGGTATTTGGGGTGTAAGTGCTAAAGTCAGTGTTCCTGCCACAGAAGGAAAAGTAAAGAGGGGAGAACCCAGAAACTAGAGCTTCTGCATTCATGCGGTTAGCATCAATTTTTGTTGTTGCTGCTTTTTAATCACCTCTTGTTCTTTGAGGAAATCTTACCTAAAGATGTCTGGCCTGAACTTCGGCATGCTTCAGAGAGACTGATTGTTTACTCTTTGGCCCCAGTGTGAAAGGGAGAACCTGGCTTCTCTGAGCAGGGGTGGCAGGACTCAGCTGGATACGCTGTGGGCAAAGTGGATTTCAAGGAAGGGGATTAAGCCATAATGCTTTGTTGAAGCACCCCTCCCTTTTTGGAAAGTCTCCTTCCAGTGGCAGACTTGGAGGTGCCAAGTTGTACTTTTAAAAACAAGGCAGCCTGTCCATATGGATTTTTCTTTGCAAGCACAGCTGAAATACCTACCGTACTCTAGTTTAAGAGATTTTAATTTGGGTCAGGGAAGAGTGAAGATACCATCTCGGGTAGATGGAGCATATTAATAAAATGGGCTCACACTATAGAGATGATCTTGTAACCAACCCTCTTCAAATAAAGCTTTAAAGCACGCCTTGGTACACACAACAGTATTTAGAGATAAAAGGGCATTAACTCTCACTGTGTCACACTCTTGAATGGCTCAGTGTAGATGTGGGGAAGAGGGAGAGAAAAATATAAAGCAAGTGTGGTAGAATGCCAGCATTTGGAGAATCCAAGTGAAGGGTTTGTGGGAATTTCTTTTACTGTCTTTGTTATTTTCTTTATGAATGTGAAATTCTTTCTAAAGAAAAAGTTGAAAATATCTTGAGCGTCTTTCCATGCCAGCACATGCATTTACATCATTTCATGTATATTTATGTCCATTTTGTTTATAACATACTGCTATATGGGAGCCCTGTGAAACTTTAGTTAGACTCCTGTTCTTGGGCATTTGATCATTTCCAGTTATTTGCCATTATAAACAGTGCTGCTTGGAGATCTTTAAATATGATATATCCTCATGTGTTTGGGATAGAATTCTGGCACCCTTTTAATATAACCCCACTTTAATAACCAATTCATCATAGAATATTGAATATAGATGACTTCCCTGGTGGCTCAGATGGTAAAGCATCTGCTTGCAATGTGGGAGACCTGGGTTTGATCCCTGGGTTGGGAAGATCTGGAGAAGGAAATGGCAACCCACTCCAGTATTCTTGCCTGGAGAATCCCATGGATGGAGGCTACAATCCATGGGGTTGCAGAGAGTTGACAAGACTGAGTGACTTCACTTTCTTTCACTTTCACTTTCATAATGGACCTGATATGAGAATTTACAGTACATTAACCAATTCATGCTTGAATTTTTGGCCTTAGTTAGAATTTTACGCAGGTTAAATGGTGACTGTTTAAGCACTATTTATCTTACTCTGATACCAATAAACAATAATCTAGAGAAAACATTTCTTCAATTCTGGCTCATCTCATGTAATAAAATTTTTAGGGAAGAGCAAATCTTTTAGTGACATCAGACATCTTGGCTAAGGGTTGATGGCTTGAGTAAAATTACAAAGATCAGAAAGTCTTTTAGTCTCCTGACATGGTTGCTTCCTGACCCCATTCTGTTTGAAGCAGTGGGCAAGTGTTTTCTGCCCTCATTCCAACTGTGTTTCACTATTTCATTTATTGCCGGATTTTTTATTAGTATTTTTTAAATTGAAATATAGTCAATTTACAATGTTGTGTTAATTTCTGCTGTACAGCAAAGTAACTCAGTTATACACACACACACACACACACACGCACACATGTTGTAATATTCTTTTCCCTTATGGTTCATCGTAGAATATTGAATATAGTTCTCTCTGCTATATAGTAGGACCTTGTTGCTTATCCATTCTGTATATAATAGTTTGCACCTGCTGACTCCCAACTTCCACCCCATCCTTCCACTAGCTGCCTCCCCCCTGATTGCCAGATATTTTATTTATTTTCCTTTCTTATTTTTGGATATGCTTGTTCTTTGGATATGCTTGCTGCGAGTGGATCTTCTCTAGTTTCTCTAGCCCCAGTGAGCAGGGGCACCTCTTTAGTTGTAATGCCCAGGATTCTCTTGTTGGAGCGCATGGGCTCTAGGACGAGTGGGCTCAGTAGTTGTGGTACATGGACTCAGTTGCCCCACAGCACGTGGGATATTCTCAGATCAGGGATCGAACCTGTGTCCCCTGCTCGGGTGAATTCTTAACCACTGGACTGCCAGCAAAGTCTTGCCAGATATTTTAATTGAATTCTCATTCCAGCGGCAGAAAGGATGGGGGCAACTATTTTAACCAGAGTCAGTAGTTGTCTGCTTTGTTCTGTTGATTTCACTTCAGTTCCTAATTGTTATTGTTCCTAATGACACATATGTAATTGCATGTTACCTTCAGGTCACAACAGCATTCATTTGTTTCTGACGTTTGTGCTGTAACATTTGGTCCAGTTTTTAGACGTTCCTTAATAGTCTTGAAAAATGAAAACCGAATAAGCAAGTCCTCTTGTTAATATGCACAGTGCCTAAGGGCAGGTCCAGTTGGGCCAGCAGAGAAAGGGGATACGCTTTGACTGTATCTCCTAACTTTCAGGCTCCTACCTCAAAAACAGTAAATTGCAAACGTTTCAATAAAACTATCTCTGTGAAATTTACATGTTTTAAAACCAGACCCAGGCAGATCAAATTGCATTTGAAATTCGACGTGTCCACTAGATTCAATTCCAGGACAATGTGAATGCTGTATGCATTTTTCCTTTTCCTTAAGGAAACAGGAATGAGGAAAATGATGGATTAATAACCCCCAGATCAGGAATTATCGACCAGTGCTGTGTTAAATTACACTTGAATGAGAAACAAGAGCCCTGAAATGAAGCATTTTCCACCTACACTCTGGCTGTGAGGCAAACCTTGGCCCAACTGACTGGGAAGAGCAGCCCTTTCTGCACCACAGGGGCAGTGCCAGTGTGTGTATTGGTGCGGGTGCGGGGGTTGTGTAGGAGGGTCTGCCCAAGGCACTTGGCTCTTCGGTTGACACAGAAAGTTCCTGTTCCATTTGCAAACCATGAAGTTGGGGATTTGTTCCATATCTCTAGTTAAGGAAAAAGTTTTTTGTTTTTAAGATTTTACGTTTCCATTTTCTTTGCACTTTATAAAATGATCTCTCTCCTTCGGGTCTGTCTCTAGGGCAATATTTTGTGTGTGTGTGTGTGTACAGATGGAAATACTGACTTCAAGTAGGGCTAGAGACATTCAACTTTAAGACTTATTTTTGGCGTGTTAGACTCTTATCATAAAATCTGTGCTTGACGGGAGGCTGACTTCCTTACTCTGGGCTCAGTAAGACGATCAGGATGGTCGCCATCTTTATGTTCATGTAACTTGGCTCACTGGACAGCTGTTGCTGTGAAGCAGGAAAATTACAGGTTTTCCCTTTCTGCCTCCACTCTTGTTATATCTATTATTCCCCTAGATTCACTAATGTACTCATTTTCTTTAATATACACATGTTCCATCAGAAGCTCTTGACCCATTATGGGTCACAATTCATCTGTCATTGTCTCCAGCAGAGCCCTTTCTTTCACAATTAGGTCAGGTTTATCTCTCTGGTTTTATTTCATCTAGAATGTGAAGTTTCTCATACTTAGCTATTAGTAGTAATAAAAGGGGAGCCCTGGGATGATTTCTCCTTACAAGAAGTGTTGCTATTAAGTACTAATAGCATCCACTAATACCAGCACTCTAGTTGTTTTTTGTTTGTGTGCTAATCTCTGTTTTGTTTGCTAATCTTTTTCTTGCCTTTCCCTTACAGCAGACCTACTCCAGTGAAGTCCATTGTGTTGAAGAGATTCTGAAGGTGAGTTTATTGATAATTATTTCTCGCTTGAAGACACACTTAAGTAGGCAGACATATATTTGTTTTCTTTGACTTGAATGAACAGTTGATATTCTGAACTCCTTTAAACAGTTCTCCTCCTCCCTATCATACCTCCCAAAGCAAATTAACCAGAATAATAACAAAGGGAGTCTTAGGAAACCATCAGACTCTCTGACAGATTTTAATTGAAATGAACCCTACAAACTCCAAGACATTTGGACCAGAGTGACCAGAGTCTTATGACCTCTCTCTCAGGCTTTTCTGGTAAAAGACTCAGGAGAATCACTCACCAACACACACACCCACCGCCACTCCCGCCCCGCTACCCCCAGAGAGGAGACTCCCTGTGTTGCTGCAGTGGGGGCACCTGGGTTAAGTAGTGCTTGATTTTCACCTCTTGGTGTATTGTAGGAGACACCTCATTGGTACGGGCCCATCTTCAGTGAGACCATGAATTTTTTAAAGGGATAAAAAGAAATGCAGAAAGAAGATGGATATCTTCAGACCTCCCTTAAAAGGGTTATTTTTTGTTCTTTTTGATTGAGACCATGCCAGGAACATTTGTGCTGCCTCTACAAATATATCATTGAGTCCATTATCCATTTGTTCAGTTTTCCTTGCACATGGATGACAAATTCCTTGTAGAATTCAGCTCCAGGAAAAAAAAATTCTCCTCACAAACAAGCCTGCGTTCTTTTTATCAGATAATTATATAAACTGTTATGTTTCCCATTTTGGCTTTAATTTCCAGGAAATTTAGAGCTAAATTTAATGCTTAAATACAGTAGCTGTAATAACTTAGAGTTTTGTTTATTTCTCATTCCTCTTCTCCAGCTTGTAATTTCCTTCCATATAACTTTTAGTGATACTCTTACTTTATCTTTTGCTATAGTGTTTCTGATTTCTGGTTGGCTTCTTTTTTAAGTAGAAGAAAAATGACACTTGTACCTATTAATTTTTATCTCTACTGCACACTTTTTTTCTCAAAATATATGTTAACCCAGTTATTTTTGGCTTAGTTTTTCATTGTAAAGGTATTAAGGGAGTTGGTGCTGAAACCAGTAATTAAGTATATTGGTTACCTTCTCATTTGTACAATTTTTGACAAATGTGGTATCTAGCTAGATGTTTGGGAAACAGTTCCATTAGTTTTGTTTTACCATCTTTGGTTCCTACTTTTATAGTTAGAATTTTCTAAGAAATACCTCTAAGGAAACATACTTTGTACTGGCTGAAAATGATAATTTTTTGCCAATCAGCAAATAAGTACTAATAAGTAGTGTTGATTGGGCTTTTGTTCTATCCTTTCCCTCTAGTATTTTGAAATTCTTTGGTAAAATGAGTCATAAAAGTAATAAATGTCTTAGTTGTAAAATATGACCTTAGCATTTTCTCTGGAATTGTGTGTGATTTGTTCCATGGTTGTTTCAAAAGTAAATGCAACAATACTGATTATTCGTCTCCTGCGTGTGTCAGATGCTTCTCTTGTGTTTTGATGTGCTATATGACTTGTGAGTTCTTTATGTAAGGTGATGGTATTAGACCATCAGGCAAGCACCTTTAATTTAATAAACTCATCCATCCTCCCTTGCTTTTCTGCCAACATCACGCTCTTGCTTACCTGGAAATCCTTGAAAGTAGATGGTTAATGCAAGCCATGGGTGAGTGTGTTCATTTGGAGATCATAAGAGAGAAAGTAAATTGCCGGACATGCTGGTTGAAGAGGGGCGTGGATGGGCCTCTTCTCCTCTGTTGTGGCCTCGAGTCAGTCACCTGGACTCCTGGTCTTCAGTTTCCTCCTGAGTAAAGTGAAGGCCCCAGGCTGGCAGATAGCAGACGGCTCCAGGGTCAAATGCAGCTCTCCCTCTTTGTTGTCCATCCAGATAACTTCCCTCTGCCTTGTGGTTCCTGTTCTTATCTCCTACTGGTAATTTATGAAGACTGCCAAGAATCCCAACAGAGATCTTCCTGATGGTGATAGAAACAGTACCTAGTCCCTGATATTGCCTGGTTCTCTGGTGGAGATACTAGGGGTGCAAGTGTTTTACTGAAGGGGCAGTGTTGGCCTATGACCGGCATGGTGAGAAGGCAGCAGACAGCCTCTACCAGACTCCGGGGATTGGTTATCAACAAGGTCAAGACAGGGATGGTGCACTCAGTGGGCCTGTGGAAGCAGCTCATGTTTTCCACTTTCAGTGCCACAGCCTGGAGAGCCTTTTGGGGAAGTTTCTGCAGTGTTTTTTTTTTTTTTTTTTTAACATTATCTCAGTGCAGGGCTCCAGGGACACTGGTCCAGTGAGTGGTTGCACCATGATTTGTTCACTCATTCATTTATTCAGCAAGTATCCGTGAAGACACACATACTTTTCTCAGCACTAGAATAAATGCCATAGGGATGGGAGTCCTTTGCTCTCCTGAAGATCGTGGTGGGGGAAGATAAATATGTAATAAGGTGCCAGCTGTTGGTAAGTGCTGTGAGTCTTATAGCAAGCAAGTGAATGGACGAGAAAGCAGAGGAAAGAGGGCAGAAGCCTTGAGGTGGGAGCAGGTTGGTGTGTTAGAGGATTAGGAGTCTGGAGCAAAATGAACAAGGGGGAGGGTGGGAGGAGAGAGCAGCATCGGCACCTGGAAGGTCAGGATTGAGGCAGGTGCTCAGTGACTTACCCCCATTCGCGTGATAAGCCATTGGTGAAGCAGGGGTTAATTCAGGGCCTCTCCTTGTGGCCCCAATCCTCCGAAGGCCCAACTTCTTCTCCTTCCCTTAGCATTTAGGGAAGTATATAAATTGTTTTCACACTCCCAGCAAACCACTTAGGGCCTGAAAGAGTTTATGCACTTTTCCAACTGCCTAATTTAATAGTTGGGAGCAGCCTTAGGCATTGAGAAGACAGTGGATGTTCCTTGGGAATCTCTGGTGACTAAAAGTCAATAGACACTGTTGGGGTTCTAAAGAAATTCTTGGAAAACCGAAGGGTGATACTTTCAGACGCCTCAGTTATTACATGTTCTTGCATCACAACCGTTGCTTTCATGGTCCGACACCTCGGCGTATAGTCGGATAAATAAAACAGCAGGAAACTCTTGGGTGCAGTATTGGAATTCTTTAAAATCTAGGCTTTTAATTAAATGATGGAGTGCTTTTAATTGCTTTCTCTTATCATATATTCTAGCACTTTATTTGTGTTTCTTTGGTTTATGGTTTTCTTGTTTGTTTGAGGCCACATAGCTTGTGGGATCTTAGTTTCCCAACCAGGGATCAAACCTGTGCCCCCTACTGTGAAAGCAGTCTTTTTATTGTACATTAAAAAAAAACAACTTTTTATTTAGTGTTGGACTATAGCCAGTTATCAATGTTGTGATAGTTTTAGTTGGATAGCAAAGGGACATAGCCATACATACACATGGATCCATTCTCCCCTAAACTCCCCTCCCATCCAGGCTGACACAACGTTGAGTAGAGTTTCTTGAAAGCGCGGAGTTTGAACCACTGGACCACCAGGGAAGTCCCTCCAGCACTTTATACTTTGGAAAAAGAGCTGGTCTTCGCCTGCCTCTTCCTGGGAACTGAGGCTTGGAGCACGCAAACCCCTCAGGCTAACTTGAGCAAGAGAGCTCTGGGACTCTGACTCCAGAGCTGTTACTCTTTCCATTCTCTTTTCATATAGATTTCCTCTTCTGTACTGAACAATGGTTAGTCAAATGAATGAGGGCATGGTATCACCTTTAACAAAACTTACTCAAGGCAGCATCGGTTACTTTGCTTGTCACTGTGCCAGGTCGTTTATGTCTGTTCTGGGTCTCCACAACCTGAGGGCTGAGGGCGGCTGCAGGGATGGTCGGGCAGGGAGGATATGGGTGGAGGTGGGTAGTGGGGATATATATTTGCCTCCAGCTCCATCTCTAGGCATCACAAGGATCAGATGGCATTTCTGGGGGGTGATGGAGAGGTTGGTCAGCACTGGGGTAAAAGCACAGTACCCTGTACAGGTGAGGTAAGACAGCATCATCTGGGGGCCCCAGCCTACTACTGGAGGGCTGCCTGCCAGAACTTCAGCTAGTTTCCCTGGCAGGTTTCTGACCTGTGCGGGGAGGGGCTTCTTTCTCTTAGACTCAGGCTCGAGCACCGAGGGGCCGTTCCCTGCACTCGCAGCTCTCAGCTTCCTGGGGGACCTGCCCCTGACATTTTAGACCTCGTTTTTCTCAGCTATGAAAGGAAAGGTCTGGTGATAATCTGCAGAGGCCATTTCAACTCTTGAACAAAGTGTGTACATGCACGCACGTTGTGTGTGCATATTTACAATTAGACATCTGTCATCTGACATTTTGTTTCTCACTTTAAAAAAATTCTTTTTAATTGGAGGATAATTGCTTTACAGTGCTGTGTTGGTTTCTGCCGTACAGCCGCGTGAATCAGCCTTAGATGTACATGTGTCCCCTCCCTCCCTAACCCCCCTCCTACCTCCCACCCACCCATCCCCCAACTCTAGGTTGACACAGACCCACTGGTTTTTTAGCAAGTGAATGGACTTAGTGAAACAGGACTCATGTCAAGAGGAACATATTCATTTGTAAAAGAAATCTTGCTTCCATGTAAACAGTGAATAGAAATGAAACTTCTGTTAATGGAAAGGGCCAGTTGCTTTTTAACACCTTTTCTGCATAAGTTTTTATGTCCTAATAATGTGTACTAGGGAAGGGTCAAATCCATTAAAACTCTCCCAAGTGGAACAAGTGACCTGAATTACTTGTTTGCTTAAGTCAAACAGGAAAGTTCTTCTTCCTTTGAACTTAAATAATTCCAGGAAATGCAATAAAGACAGACGCTGAGGGAGAAAGAAAGCATTGAGACAGGACTGAGTGTTCATGGTTACATAAGCTGGTAACACCTACTACCGTTTTTTATGCTTCATGCTGTTCAGAATGTTCAGACCATTCATGTTCTATGCTCTTGTTTTTTCTTCTTCAAACTGATCCTTTTTCAGTTTTGTTTGTTGGAGAGATTCAGCTTTTGAACAGAGCCCCCAAGTAGGAGTTTTGTTTTGTTTTTTTTAAGTCACTGAAATAACTTTTAAGATTTTACTTTCCATTTACCATCACTCCACTGTGCATTCCGTTTAAAAAGTTGACTTAAGTAGCAATAAATGTTCTATTTATAATTTACTTTTTCTTCCCATTCCAAATCTCTTTCCAGGAAATGACCCACTCATGGCCTCCTCCTTTGACAGCAATACACACGCCTAGTACAGCTGAGCCCTCCAAATTTCCTTTTCCCACAAAGGTAATTCCTTACAAGTCTAGCAGGCACTGCATCCACACCAGTGACAAGGTCTGAAGTATTGCTGTGTGCTGGATTAATCAAGTATTATTTGTTGAACTCTTTAGAGAATAGGTTAACATTGCAATTAATTTAGCTCCTAAAGTGCTTCCTAATGCTTTCAAATGCTGCTTCACTCTTTAATTATGTCAATAAGAACGTCTTACATGTGTATAGGATTTTGTAGAGTATGAAAATAATCAAGACTTTATAATAAATTCTTTTTTGTTTTAGGGTCTTTTCCCTAGGGGGAAACAACAGAGGTACAGGATGAAAATTGAGGTGGCATGTCTACTTCCTACTTCAGAATTTAGGCACATACAGACACACATTTACACTTGTCATACCTCCTGCATTGTTTAAGAGTTTAATGTGATCAGGTACATTTGTGGTGGTTTTAACAGCAAGGTAAATTGCCGACTTCCAAGATTCTGTTGAAGTATTTGTGAACAATATATTAAAAACATTGCCCTTTTTTGTTTTTTGTTTTTGTACTTTTGGATAACCTTCAGAATATAGAAATCTCACCTCAGATCTGTGTTCAGCCTGGTATACATGCATATTGTTAACATATTATCACTATTCCTTTCCATGATGTCATTGAGATTTTAATCTACCCAAACCAAAATTTGCCATGTTAGATACTAAACATATTTTCTAGTGATAATTTTTTCTTGAAAAATGTAATTCGTTATTGATTTTTTTTTTAAACATTATACTCTGGAAGAAAAAATGAACTCTAGGGAACAGCAGAAGAAATAAAACCAGTTTTATGTAAAAATCAGATTTATCAGTATTTATCAGGTTTAGCAGTGGCACAACCTTGGATTTACAAACCTTAATATTTTATTAACTAGAGATTTTCATTTTTCTTTCTAGGATTCTCAGCATATCAGTTCTGCAGTCCCAAACCAAAGTAAGTAAATATGTGGAACTGATTATTGCATTGGAGAATAAGGCATGTTTTTTACCGTTTTAATATAGAAAACATTCATGGAAAATGTTCCAGCAGAGATGAGGTTACATAAAGCTGTTCTCTAGGTGGAATTTCAGATTAATGCAAAGAGTTAATGAAAGTATCTTACTAAAGTACCTAACAAATAGAATTTGGCATTACCTGACATATGATAAACATCTTGAGAGTGACTCTAAACGCATTGTTACCCAGGAATTGTATAAAAGAATAGATTGGAGTATTTTCTGTGTTTCTTGTATTTATTTTAAATGAAAGAAATGTCTACAAGGAAGAGAACGCACAGCTTCTTTAGACCTTCTGTATATATTGGCCATATAATTCTTTTTTGTTTTTTTTAAATGGATTGTAAATACTGG
The DNA here is from genome assembly GCA_007570785.1 of Antilocapra americana. NCBI lineage: Eukaryota > Metazoa > Chordata > Mammalia > Artiodactyla > Antilocapridae > Antilocapra > Antilocapra americana. The sequence goes on along the minus strand of ML660770.1, from coordinate 5,283,015 downwards.
AGAATTCAGGAGGAAACAGAACCTTAACTGGATCTAGGCTCTCTCTTCATCTGTAACCCTTTGGTTCACTAAGTTCTTTGTTTCCCAACTATATCCAAGGCATTTCAAGCCTTGCAAAAATGACTGATGTACTTGCAGTCCTTTAGTTCATCAGCATATGGTGAGTGCCCAAGTTACGATGTATTGGTCTTCACAGAGCTTAGGGAGACCAAAGTAGGGGGCATGCTGTATTTATATGTGTGGGAGAAGGTTGCTCATAGAGATTCTTCAAATCTCTCCATCTCATTCTTTTCCCTCACTTGTATTTTCTCCTTGATTATGCGATTGTTTCAATTGCAAGGATTTGAGGAGAATAAAAGAGATGAGGAAAAATAAGAAATGGAATAGCCTTCCTCTAGAATAGGGGAAACCTATAGCTTAAGAGTCAAATCTGTTGTCCAGCTAGTTTTTGTACAGAAGGTTTTATTAGGACATAGCCAGGCTCATTCATTTATTATCATGTCCCATGCTATATAGCAAACAAAGTTTAAAACAGTTACCATCAGATCTTTACGGAAAAAGTTAGCTGCTCCCTGCTCTACAGATACTGAGTAAGACCTTGTAAATAACTCCTAACTAAATTTCTCCCAAATGCAGAGATGTGGACCTGACCATCTTGCCTGGTATTGGGGAGATTGGGAAATCTTTGTTTCTCAACCTCTTGGCAGCCTATCCAAGACAGATAACAAGTGAGGTGGCACAGCTCAGCTGTGGGCAGGACTGCTATGCACCTCCTCCTTCTTGCTCCTCCACCCCCTACCTCCCCACCACATTCTAGGGCTGCCAGTCATGCATATTATATGCCTTCCACTGAGTCATTCACAGCTTGCATGATTGCTACCTCCTGGTTTAAAAAGACTCTGTGATCCTTTAAACTGTGTGATTTCTCCTTTTAGCAAAATACAGTTGAACTTCGCCAGGGGTGGAGGCCCTCCAGGCCTGTGGAATAGTGTAGGCTGAGTCCTCCTTGCCCTGATGAGTTTTCAGACACTGGCAGGTCTTCCGTAGGTCTGGGCTCAGCAAATGCTTAGGTCTTGGGCTCTTTTATGCTGCTGCCATTTTGTCTATTGGTTCTAGAAAGCTGGTTTACCCCTGTGAGAATGTGGGCAGGGGTGGGTGAAGGAGCTAGCTGGACCCGAGAGGCGTCTGGTTGTGTGTTGGTTAAAGATGGAATGGAGTATGTGCAGATAAGAGCTTTCAGCGAAGTGAAGTGTGACATCTGTTTCTCAAAATATGCCTAACAAGCAAATTTAAATTTCATGAAAAAATTAGGCTTTTGGAGTCTGTAGAGAATGAAGTGGTCAAGAACCCGCTTGCCAATGCAAGAGACAAAAGAGACACTGAGTTCAATGCCTGGATTGGGAAGATCCCCTAGAGGTGGGCACAGCAATCCACTCCAATATTCTTGCCTGGAGAATCCCATGAACAGAGGAGCTTGGTGGGCTACAGTCCATGGGGTCGCAAACATTCAGATATGACTGAAGCAACTTAGATGCTTCAGAGAATGAAGTATATCCCTTACATACATCCCTGTATGTCCCAGGATTTTATGTCCACATGTGCAAAAAGTACAGCTGCCTGTGGATTGCCAGAGCCTCATGGAGCTTAGGACCCGGTCAGGATGTCTGTGTGGGAGCCCATGTGCCTGGACTTTAGCCCCTTTAATTTGTAATCCCAGCCCTGATTTGCTAGCCAGAAGGGGAACCGATTTAAAAATACTGGGTAAGAGCTGCTGCCCCCATGAGGATGAAGCCCCAAACTGCAGTTATTCAAGGGTCTCCTGGGTCATTTGCGATTACTCAACTCCCCACTGTCTGAAAGGCACCCATGTTGCCATTCAGCTTCTGCGTTCTCCCAGCTCCTCTTCAGTCTGTACACTTAACATTTCCTGCTCCTTTCGGGGTTACTCTTCCTGAGGAACTGCTGTGTCGTGCCTTGGTGGCTGTGTCATGCTCTGGTGGCGTCTCAAAGTATTAATGTCCCATCACGACACTCGGAGCTCTCTGACCTCCCCAGGGCCCCTCGGGCTGCCCTCCCTCCGCACACTGCACCCCAACCTTCCCCTTTCTCATCTGCACCATTTCAATTACTCCCAAGTTTCCTGCCTTCCTTCCTATTTTCTCTTCTGACTGAAGGTCGCCTTCATCCTCATCTCCCTCTTGCCCACAGTCATTTCTGTCAAAAGTCTCACCCATCCTTTGCAATACACACACTTAATTTTGTTTCTTTTCTGATTTGCATTCTTCCATCATGACCCAGTGGAGTGATGAATCTCTAGATTCCCAGGACGTTTCATTTAGATGATGGATTTGTGTGCAGATCTCGCACTGCCTAGGGTACAAGATGCATGTTCCTGTTTGCTGTCCCTCAGTCAGCTGTACACTCCTCGAGGACGGGGGCAAATGTCTTGAGCATCTTGGTGTCTGTAAGAGGCAGTTTGTGACCAGCAGTTGAATGAATGAATCGGGGGTGTTGAGTGATGGGGGGACAGGTGGGAGCACAGGCAGCCAAGGACAGAGGCTGTAAAAAGACAGTGCTAGCAGATGGATGTGTGACATCAAACCAGGCAGGGTGGCATCACGGTGCTTCCACAGGAACCCCTGCCAGCGACAGCAAAGAGAGTCTTCTGTGGGGTCGGCTGGCCGGGCAGGGTTTTCCAGTTCTGAGCAAGCCTTCTCTCAATATGTAACATAAATATGATTTTATAGTAGCTCTCTGATGACAAAATTTAAGTGTACTTAGTGTTTAGGTGAAAAGGTGGTGGGGAAATAGCAGGGGAAAAAAGTTGGGGGGAGGATTTATAACTAACAGTCTCACTGATTTGTCATTGTGCTCCTCTGATCATTTTTCCCTTCCCCACAGAACAATATGATACATCTTCAAAAACTCACAGTAATTCTCAGCAGGGAACATCGTAAGTAACATGCTTTTGTTGATTAAAAGTTTATAACGTTATAATTTCCCATGTAAATCTGTTACTTAAAGTTTTTCCCCCCTTTGCTTTTAAAAGATGACTCATAAAACACTGCTGAGTTGTGAAGGGAAGAAATGACCTACATTTAAGTTCTCCCATTGAAAGCTAAGGCACCTTAAGTGTTTGCTAAGGGGTTTTCTCTAAAGGAAGGCATTTGAGCCATTATTTACATGTTAACTCTGGAAAATAGAAGGTTTTAGCTTTATAAATTTCAGTCTTAAATTGCTTTAGGTTTTGGAAACAAATTTGGGGTGATGTGCACAGTTTCAGATTTTCTGCCACTTTTTTGGCCTCGTTTTAACTAATAAAGAATGTCTTGCTGCCCAGCTGTTCTTTATTAAGGCCAAGTAAGTCCAGATATGTTTGGGGTTTTTGAAACAGTTGAAACTACATAGTAGAGATTTTTAAACCAGCATTTTGACCTAATTTGTCATTTCTTGGTGGTATTGAACTAATAATTCTTTTCATGACTAGCAGTGGTTCAGCTAGTGAGTGAGGAGCTCTTTCTTGCCTCAGGTATTTGATCAGTTACTAACACAGCGTTGCTTGTCTGCGAGGATTTCAACTTTCTTCTCATTTTAAGGCCTACTATTTGTCCCATGCATTTTTTGGAAGGCAGTGCTGTGTTGGATTGACTATTTTGGAAACTATATAGTTGGGGCAAAGAGGTTGTTTCCTGTCTTCACCATGACTGAATATGAGACTGGATAAAATAACTATTTCCAGCACCAGGTCCTCAATGTAGTTACTCTCACTTCTTGATGGTAAAGTGAGAAAAAAAAAAGTTGTTTTTTTTTGTTGTTGTTGAAAAGATAAATTTATTATAGTTTCCAGGTTGTATTTGGGTGTATAATAAACATCTGTTGGTAAATTTTTGCTTTATTTTCCTTTACTAGAAAAGAAATTAACCCTATGTTAGTTATTCTTTGCCCTTTTTTTTTGTTGTTGTTTTAGCCTTTTCTTTTTCCCTTTCTTTTTGCTTAAGAAAAAAATATACTCCTGTATTCTGAAGATCGAGAATCACCATCTTAGATTGCGTTTAGAGGTGCAGGTGGTTGGTTAAACCAGTTGATGGCTGGTGAAGGAGCGACAGGACACCTCCAGGGACCACACTCACGCTTGCAATAACCCTGTGGATGCTCTGTGACTTCCCTCAGGTTGGACACCTTATGCTCTTGGTGTAATGGTTGGTAGTAAAGCCACAAAGACCATAAGATGGCCTGGCTAATGTCTTTACTGGGGGCAGAGAGGGAGGGAAGGAGAGTTGAAGCACTTGCAACCCTACGAGACCTTGGCAGTAAGAACAGAGACAAGGAGCTCCCTGAGCAGCAGAGCGAAGGAAGGAAGGGGCTATGTCCTGGGCCGGTGTGTAGAGGGAGAGAGGCAGCTGGATCTGACCAGGGCCTGAGCAGGGCTGAGCTGCCCCTGCCCACTCTGGTTCCCATCAGCTTTCAGGCTGAGGTTGTTCGTAGGGACTCAGGAGTGTTTCCTATGATCATGTTGCTACTCGGGGTTGCTCTCCTGATGAAGTGAGTTAAACCACTGAACTCAGAGGTGCCTGCAAGTTTATAACAGATAGGCTCATATCCTGTGACACATGTAGAGTTTTCTTTATTTTTTAATTTGGAAAATTTTAAATGATTTATATGTGTGTTTATTTTTTGGCTATACTGGGTCTTTGTAGCTGTGCGAGGGCTTTCTCTAGTTGCAGTGAGCAGGGAGCTCTCTAGTTGTGGTACCTAGGCTTTTCAGTGCCCTGGCTTCTCTTACTGCAGAGCCTTAACTCTGCGGCACTCGGGCTCAAATGTTGTGGTGCCCTGGCTTAGTTGCCCCGTGGCATGTGAAGTCTTCCCGGACCAGGGATCGAACCTGTGTCCCCTGTGTTGGCAGGCAGATTCTTAACCGGTGGACCACTGGGAAAGTCCCTGTAGTGTTTTCTGGATTAAAAACTATTGCTTTACCATGTATAAAATTAACCTAGAGAAGAACTTTTGTTTTGATCCTAATAGATTTGGAGAAGGGAGGAAAGCAGGGCCTGGCGCAGGTAGAGAGGACCAGAGTGGCATAGGAGAGAGAAATCTTGAGGCTGGACGAATATGGTGGGTTGTGTGCCCAGGGGGTTGGCAGTATTGATTGGTGCCAAAATGAAATGTCCCTATGGGGAAAAGAATCACTTTTATGGAGATTGGATGACAGCAGAGTCCCCATTAATTCTCTTGAGTGCAGTGTTGTTTCATAGTTAGTATGGCAGATCTCTTAACGCTCACAGGTTCATTTGATCTTGTGTCAGCCTGAGGGTTCTTTGACAAGCAGTTAAACTGTCTGAATGGCACAGAGCATGGCAGGGAGGCTGTCTAATGCACTTTGGATGCCAGGAAAGAAGATGTTAATTTCAGGGTCATTTGTACTTTGGTTTAAAAAATCAATCTGGGTCTTAATGCTTTTTCTTTCAGAGTTCCTAGTACTTGGGCCTCCTTATAAAAGCAGAGTGGTTCTTATAAAAGGGGGAAAAGAGGACCTGGCACTGGAGAATAAGCTGTGGCGAGTCTGTGTTAACTTCTAACATCTGTCCAGACTTGGGGGCAGGTGGGCAGTAGCCAGGTGGTAGAGATGTAGGTGTGAAAGAAATGTCTTGAATCCCTTACTTTTAATCTCTGTAGTTGAAACTCTAGTTAGCTGTCAAGTGATGAATTCGTTCTACCACGCAGCACAGGGAAGGGATTAGCTAGGAATCCAATGCTGTTTGCCCCCAAGTTTTGGGGAGGGGATGTTGATTTAAGGGCTCCTAGCTTTGGAAGACTTAGGTCTGCTGACACCTCAGGGCACAGTGCAAAGTGTTTCCTTTTTCTGTACAGCTATTATGCCCTTTGGGCTTCCCAGGTGGCTCAGTGATAAAGAATCTGCCTGTCAGGTAGGCGACATGAGTTCAGTCCCTGGGTCGGGAAGATCCCATGAAGGAGGGCATGGCAACCCACTCCAGTATTCTTGCCTGGAGAGCCTGGCGGGCTACAGTCCATGGGGTCACAGAGAGTTGGCTATGACTTACTAACAACAGTAACATTCTGTCCTTCATGTATGTGATCGTGGGTAGTACATTCAGACAGCTTTTGCCAGCCCCTCAAAAGGGATAATGTGCTAATGTTTTAGAAACTATAGAGCAGTTGATGAGCTTTGTTGTGACTGACTTGCTTCTCCTTCCCACCCTCTACCTCCCCTCATTCTGCCAAGTCCTAACCAGATGGTGCCCTCCTTTGTTTGTTTTTGCTTCAGAAATCATCAGCTAGAGAAGTGAGCAATTACAGCAATTTGAAAAAAATGTTTTTTAAATATATTTATTTATGACTGTGCTGGGTCTTTATTGCCTCGCAGCATGTGGAATCTTCCTGGGTCCAGAGATCAGACCCTTGTCTCCTGCATTGCCAGGTAGATTCGTTACCACTGAGTCACCAGGGAAACGCAGCAATTTGAAATTTTTATTACTTACTTGGAACATTTCTTTTCATATGAGGGACAGCATTTGGACCTGAAGACCGGGCTTAGGATTGTCCTGGAAGTTTGATTGGGCTTCCCTGGTGGCTCAGATGGTAAAGTACCCATCTGCCAATGCAGGAGACCCAGGGTTTGATCCCTGCCCTGGGTTGGGAAGATCCCCTGGAGAAGGGAATGGCAACCCATTCCAGTATTCTTGCCTGGAGAATTCCTTGGACAGAGGAGCCTGGCAGGCTACTGTCCATAAAGTTGCAAAGAGACACGACTGAGTGACTAACACTTTCACTTACATGTATATATATAGATAGATAGATAGATAGATAGATAGATAGATACATAAATATATAACTGAATCACTTTGCTGTACAGCAGAAATTAACAGAACATTATAAATCAGCTGAACTTCAATTAACAAAAAACGTTGTGCTTTATGAAGGTGTCTTACCTGAGATATTTACTTCAATTGATAGCTCTGACTTAAAGGGCTATTTGCTGATAAATGTTTGGAAGAAGTATTAATAGTAGAAGTTACCCTAAGGGGCTAAACAAATTATTTGTCCTTGCAAGTATACCCTTGTCCCTTATTCACAGTTCTTCAGCTCTTTTGAAAACAAGGAACATGTATTTGTGCTGGTCCGGTGATACATTTGTACATCTACATTAAACCTTCAGCTTCTCAGAATGTAAATAAAGAGCTTTTCATTAATAATTCTTGGTTCTCAAATATCTGGCATTGCTAGAAAAAGATACACTCTGTTTTTACTCCTAACTGAACAAGTGATTGTGAATCCAAAGTTACTGGTATCCATAATTATTTTAGTGACCTAGATATAGAAGAAAATGTTCTGTAGAAAAAAGTAGAGCTTTAAATGAAAGAGAATAAGGAATATAGCTTTTTTTAAAAAAAAATGAGTTACTATTAACCGTGTTATGGAGATGTGAGAATTTGTTTAATACTGGGTACTGAAAATTTTCCATGCTTGGGTGAAAGCAAACAAATGGTCATTCTGAACAGTGTTTGAAAACTTCGCTTATTTCAGAATTATAGTTACTGGAACACATTAAATCAATATTTAGGAAATGATAAGACTTCCAAATGCAGAAGCACCTCCTTTCATGGTAGAATTACAGTCTTTTGGAATAGTCAATTTAATTCTTGGATTTCTGGCTTTAGTAGACCATATCCTAGGATCTCTTTTAGGACAATATTTAACTTAACATTGTATACAAATTTGTGCTGGGGACTTGCATAGTACTGAAGGGATATTCTGGTGAAGCTATGAAATGCAGTATATATATTTTTTTATATTAATTTTTTGGCTGGGTCTTCATTGCTGTGCGTAGGCTTTCTTTAGTTGCAGTGCTTGGGCTTCTCATTGCGATGGCTTCTCTTGTTTTTGGAGCACAGGCTCTAGGCACACGGCTTCAGTAGTTGTGGTATGTGGGCCAGTAGTTTTCCCAAGGCATGTGGACTCCTCTCAGACCAATTATTGAACCTGTGTCCCCTGATTTGGTAGATGTGCTACCAAACACACATTTGGTAGAATCAGTCAATTCTTAACCACCAGACCACCAGGGAAGTTCAAAGCATACTTTAAATAATTATAAAAATACTGCCAATGTGCTAGACAATCATCTTCTCCAAAATATTCCCCTTAGATCTATATATGTTTCTCGAATGATGGCTTGAACTATTCTGGGAGCACCCCTTTAGGATAATATATACTTGGTCTTAGATAAAAGGTCAAATAAAATGTACAAGAAGAATAAGTTTATCAAGTGCCTGTTGTACAGTAGGTGTTACATAAATGAGTTTGTTTAGATCCTACGTAAGAAAAATTCTCGTTCTTTAACATGCTTTGACCCCAATTATATAAATATTATTCTCTGGGCTTGGTGCCAGGCAATTTGGAGATGCTTCCAAAAGTTGCCTCTGTTCATCTACTCTGTACTTAATTCTTAAACACATGCTGTATGGCTGGTGCTTGGGGAAACAGTAGCCAACAAGACAAAGTCCTTGTCTTCCATGTCTTGTAACTAAACACAGGTGGTGTATAATGCAATCTAGGTGATGTGACAGAGACAGGCTTGAGGAGGCATTTGGAGGTGATGGTGGTATTGATACTTCTGGGAGACTCAGGAAAGTCTCTCGGAGAAGGTGGCATTTGATCTGGAACCTGAATGATGAGAGGGAGGCAGATAATACTTGCCACCTTACAAAGGGCTTTATGGGCTTCAGACTCTGAAGGAATTTGAAAACCAAGGAAATCAACTCTGCGTGTTCACTGAAGGAATGATGCTGAAGCTCCAGTACACTTTGGGCATGTGATGCAAAGAGTTGACTCATTGGAAAAGACCCTGATGCTATGTAAGATTGATGGGGCCAGCTGAGGATGAGATTGCTAGATAGCATCACTGACTCAATGGACATGGATTTGAGCAAATTCTGCAAGAGACTGGCGGACAAAGGAACCAGGCATGCTGCGGTCCATGGAGGTGCAGAGTCAGACATGACTGAGCGACTGAGAAGCAAAAATCTATATTGGAAGTGACTCAGTTCAGTTCAGTCACTCAGTCGTGTCCGACTCTTTGCAGCCCCATGGACTGCAGCACACCAGGCTTCCCTGTCCATAACCAACTCCCAGAGCTTGCTCAAACTCATATTCATCGAGTCAGTGATGCCATCCAACCATCTCATCCTCTGTTGTCTCTTTCTCCTCCTGCCCTCAATCTTTCCCAGCATCAGGGTCTTTTCCAAGGGTCAGCTCTTCGCATCAGGTGGTCAAAGTATTGGAGTCTCAGCTTCATCATCAGTCCTTCCAATGAACACTCAGGACTGATTTCCTTTAGGATTGACTGGTTGGATCTCCAAGGGACTTTCAAGAGTCTTCTCCAACACCATAGTTCAAAAGCATCAATTCTTCGGCTCTCAGCTTTCTTTATATAGTCCAACTCTCACATCCATACGTGACTACTGGAAAAACCATAGCCTTGACTAGACGGTCCTCTGTTGGCAAAGTAATGTCTCTGATGTTGTCTAGGGTCTAGTGGGAGCGACTACTTTGAAGTAATTATTTGCATACAGAAGACATGGCTTCAAGGGTGTTTAAGGGTCTGTTTAAGTCTTGTTTTTAACCATACTACTAATTTATTTGAGTAAGTGACCCCAGAGGTTGCCCACTCAGCCACCCTGCAGAGGCCTCCAAGGCCTTCCATAACCTATAGCCTGTCTCTTCATCTCCTCCTTTTTGCTCCCCTAACACCCCGATCACACACGCGCGCACACTCCCCACTCTGGCCACACTGGCCTCTCTCCTGTTTTCTGTGCCCTAATCACCCTCCCCCATTTCTTGCACTGTGTTCCCTCCTCCTTTCAGTTCCCTCTTTGGATGTCATCCCTTTGTCAATACAGTCTTCCCTAACTACCCTGCTGTAGAAGAACAATCCATACCCATCTTTCTCTACTACGCTTTTCTCCCCTCTGCAGGCTTGTTAAACATTGAGAAAGAATGTAGTTTGGTTACTTACCTGCCTCCTCTGGGCACAAGACAGGGATTTCTGTCTGCTTAGAGTTGCATCCATAAAGTCCAAAGCAGGGCCTGGCACATGGTGTATACTCAGAATAAATGTAGAAGGAAAAAACATTGCACATAAACTTGATTAAATACCTATAAGCGGTGTTTAATAGAATATCATTTTCAGTAATCATTCTTCTAGATTTTATTTCCAGTTGTCTAGTATGTCCCCATGTACTAATATCTTATTTATTATACTTAATGACTTTATCTTATTCACTTCAATGGGCTTCCCTGGTGGCTTGAATGATAAAGAATCTGCTTGCAATGCAAGAGACCTGGGTTTGATCCCTGGGTTGGGAAGATCCCCTGGAGAAGGGAATGGCTACCCACTCCAGTATTCTTGCCTGGAGAATCCCATGGACGGAGGAACATATCTGGCTACTGTCCATGGGGTGGCAAAGAATCGGACATGACAGAGCTATTAACACACACAGACTTCAACTTTTTCCTCGTTTATACCCTTGTGGTTTTTCTCATGTCCTTGTTTGACTTCAGAAAATCTTCACTTCATCCATGGCGTTTAAATAATCTTTCACACCTCTAGCTACAGTTTTTGCCTCATTAACCTTAAGGTCACATACTATAGTAAATCATGTATCCAGTTACTTTTCCTTCTGCCCTGTTAGCCCACCATCTCCCATAGATGATCTCTCCATAGACTTGAATTCTGCCAATTACCGTCACCATTTGGAGAATCCCCCTTTCTATGTTGTGTCACAGTGTCTTAGGGGCTCCACTTTTTCATTTTTAAAAATTTATGGTATGTGGAGCCCTCTAAATAACTTGTCACCTCCCATCACCTCTTGCACAAAGCATTTGTAGTCCTTATTTCTGCCCTTCACCAAAAAAGAAATCAAATCCTGATGTAATTTAAACATTTGGGAAATATGAGAATTGTGCAGGTTTACACATTCTCACATGCTCATTAGTGGGTTTTGAAAAGTCCATATCACTTCATTTGCCATTGTGGGCACACCTAATGTCAGGGTTGTGACTTATTAATCGCAAGCAACTACTTTGAGCTTGCCTCCACTTGCTCTTTTCCAAATCAAAGGTATGGCCCTATCATAGGAAATGTTAAGCCAAGAAATCAGTGTATTGAAAGAGTTGGGGTTCTGAATTAAGATGTTACAGCATATTGGCAGTTGAAGCTTTGAGTAAGCCTAGTACTAAGGAATGGTAAAAGAATAAAGGCTTGTCTGCTGTGTCTTCACACAGTAACCACATGGGCTCTGAGCTGCTGAAGCATGCCTGCTGGAACCTGTATGCAGCTCTTTCAGCTTTGCAGAACAGCTGTCTGAAGAATGCATTTGTACAAAGGGGTTTGAGGATTGTTTGTAACCCTTCAGTAAGAAGTTTACGTAACCGATCATGTAAAATGTGGTTAAACCTACATGGTAGTTCAAAGAGTTGCTTTACCTGAGCATTTGCTTTCTTTTGAACAGTGCCAGACCTGGCCATATGGTTCCATATGCTTTGAAATAACTTTTTTTTTTTTTTCCTGCCTTGGAGTTTGGAAATGAAATTCGTTATTTGACCAGTTTAAATAGTATGTAAACCTGTCCATCCTAAAGGAAATCAGTCCTGAATATTCATTGAAAGGATTGATGTTGAAGCTGAAATTCCCATACTTTGGCCACCTGATGCAAAGAACTGACTCATTTGAAAAGACCCTGATGCTGGGAAAGGTTGAAGGCAGGAGGAGAATAGTTATTCATTTTACTCCAGCAGTATAGTTCTTACTTTCTTTTCAACCAGAGTCTTTCTCTCAGTGGCTTCTAGCACTTAGTTGTCATTTCCCTCAGGTTTTTTAAACCACTGCCCTGTGTTGGCCAGAGCTAGGAGATGGTATCCAATGAACGACTTTTGCACGCCAGCTCCAGCATATAACCAACTTCGTGATCTTAGGCAAGTTAGGTGGCTATTCTGAGCTGTTCTCTCATCCCTTAGCATGTGAGGGGGTGATAAGAGCCAGCCCACGGGGTTGTGCATAAAATCAGTGCAAGTTCAGATCACAGAAAGGGCCCAGCTATGTGGTACTGTTACTTAATCAGCATAAGGGATGCTGTTCATTCAGGCATTTTCTTAGGCTACCTGCCAAGTTCTAGATAAAATACGAAGGCAAAAATGATTTGATCCTACCTCAGAAAAGCTTATAGTTCAGTATGGCCCTTGGGCCTTGTGTTTCTTAACTTAGGTTTTATTGGTATGAAGGAGACTAGATCTAAGAGGTTTGCTTCTTTTTTAGTTGGTGCAAAGGTGCTCACCCAGATGTGCTGTAATTTGTCATCTTGACATTCAAAGACCAGTCTATTGCATATATCAATAGAGTATAGTATGTGGAGCATAGTATAGTAATTTATCTTATATGAAGATCATGTAACATAACTGGTATAGTAGTTTAGTGATATGCGTGGCCTCAAATTCAGATATTTGTGGCACAAGTAGGGGAGTTTAGCAACAAGTTTAAACATGACACCTGTACCTGTCCTCAAGTTACATTTTTTTCCCAGCTATATATATTCTTTTTTTAAAAAATTATAATGGCATTGATGTTTAATTTTCTATATTAACAAAACTTAGTCATGTTTTTGAAGTAACCTTTTTTCTTATTAGACATACAATATATGTTTGTTATCCAAAACTTGAGAAAATCTCTTTCCCCGCTACTGATTTATATTGAGTTACCCATCATTAATGATGGAATAAACCTTGGTTTCTGGAAGATTCTGTGGCTACTGTTGGCTGAGTTGCAAGACATAATAAACTATGTCTGCTGATTTGTGTGTCAAATAAATGATGCCCATGAATTTCGATTAAATGAAATGTTGGATTGACCATTCAGTTTGTTCAGGCTTTCCTGTAAGATGGCATGGGCAACCCAAAGGAACTTTTTGGCCAACCTAATACCACGTGTAAATCCTTAGTACATCCTACATAAGTGTTTGGTTTTGTTTGACCTTATTGGTTTCTTCTCTCTCTCTCTCTCTTTTTTTTTTTTTGAGTTAATGCTTCTTTGGAGATATCTTTAGCAGTCTTTTTTACAGGTCACTATTGGTCAGCCCTTTCGATCTTGAATAACCTGTAGGCCTATTTTGTTATCATCTGCCTACCTAATGCTCTGAAGGGGAGAAGGATCTAGGATAGCATTTTTATAGTCCCTTTTTATTCCCTCAGAGCAGAAGTCAGAACATGTACCTTCTGAGTTACCAAACGTACAGTATCTTATGTACTTTCTGACTTGAGAGTATATATGCACAGAAGCTCGGCGTTCAGTAGCTAAGCAAACAAAGTTTTTAGTTAGTCCTCTGCTTGCAACAGGAAGTGTGGTTGGATTACATGATCATTGATGTTTCAGGAAATTAAGGAAAATCAGCTTTATACAAAACAAACCCAATGACTGGGAAACAAAGAGGTCCATTTACTGTAGTTTTGTTTTTGCTGGTTTATATTGAATATACTTTGCCAGGTTTTTTTTTCCCCCCCTTAGCTGTATTATATCTAACATTTCTTCCAAAGATGTGTCTTTTTACTTAAGTTTTTTTTTATTGAAGGATAATTACTTCACACAAAGATAGATCTTTTATCTTCTGCTTGCATATATCCCAGCCAGGCTGTTTTTAAAGCAGTAAACCTGTTGAGTGATTTTTTCTTGTACATCATTATGATTGCTGCTGCCAAGTTCTACATCTGAAGGCTGTGTCTTCTAGCCTTTCTAAAATAGAAATTTAGCTTCTACTTGGTAAATATTGGGCTTCCCAGGTGGCATTAGGTGCAGAAGACTCGGGTTCGATCCGGGGGTCAGGAAGATCCCCTGAGGGAGGAAAGGGCAACCCATGTCAGTATTCTTGCCTGGAGAAACCCATGGACAGAGGAACCTAGTGGGCTACAGTCTGAAGGCTCACCAAGAGTCAGACATGACTGAGCACACATAGATAACTACTGAGCAAGGTCTACATTTACGAGTGGCTAACAGTTTTCATTTTTTGTGAAGAAACTTATCACAAGATGTTTTTTAGTGCATTTGTTGGTGAAAATAAGTCCTTGGCAGAATTATGACATAGCACATAGGCGATCATTTTGAAAGAGCCACGTTTTATCCTTTACTTTCATTAGAAAATAAAGTGATTATTTTTTACCGTAGATTCCACCCCCCCAAATAATGCCTGTTTACTTCAGTGGCAGGTTAGAGACTGAACAATGAGTTTACAATAAAAATTGTTGATAAGAATATTGAAGAGATATTTTTAGAAGTACTGAAGGATTGTAACTTCTATATAATTTGCTCTTTGGAACATCACTAATGCTTGCTAGTTTTCCCCCCAGCTTCACTTACAACATTTCCTCAAATAGTCATGCTTGTAAATTTGGGGGAAGTGGGAGGGAACAATTACTGATTTATTCCTTTGATGTTGGATATCTCCATGGAAGAAAGTAAAGAAGAGGGGTAGGGAAGGGGCTAAGATCAGAGTAAACATTTACAGATTGAAAAATGTTTGCTTTTAATATTTAGGTTCATCATAAACCTGAATGCCTAGAGATAAGCCTTAATACAACTTTGAAGACATGAACTGAGTTTCTTTCATATTTCTACCTGAATGATAGCAGTAAGGTTAATCATTTTTTAGACAACAATACTGTTTGCATTACTACTGCTTTGTCCACTGATTAGTGTTCAAGCAGACAGAAGAAGAGGTTTGTGTGTGTGTGAAAAAGTTCTATGTTAATAATGTCTTTTGGACAAATATGTAACGGTTTGGTGACAGTTGCCTCAATAAGTTTCATACATCTTATTCTGTATTTATTAAATTAATATAGTACTTTTAAATTAAGAATATTTAATAATTTTTTAAAATAAGTATTATTAAAATAATGTAATACATAAGTATCAAATTAATAGCAGTACTTTTAAAGTGTCTGGCACTGTTTCTGTTGTTTGTTTTCTTTGTGTGGACCTGGGAACTTACCGTCTCAGGACTGGCAACAAACCCCTTGTAGAACTTGTAGTTCTGCTTTTAATGCTCTGAAATGTGTGAAACATTCAGCTTTGAAATGTTAAGGAGCTTGGACTGAACAAGTTTCTGTGTTTAAGTTGTAAAACTTAACATTTCCAGGGAAATGAAGCATTTGGTGAATAAAGAAAAGTTATATTTGTCTCACCCTCTCTTGTCTCATTAAGCACTTTTTTTCTGTTTATATGTGAAAAAAAAGGTCTCAGACATTATCTTAAATTCTGCAATGTCTCTGCCCCTGCCTGTTCCAGCACGCTCAGAGATGACCTTCAGCTCAGTGACAGTGAGGACAGTGAGAGCGATCAGGTAAGTTCTGCACACCCCACAATGCCAAGAATCCTTTAATCCTCAGTATTTCTGAGCCACTCACCCTGTTTTTTTGTTCTTTTCCTGGTCCTTCTTCCCCTTACTATGAATGCCTAGACCTCAGAGAAGCCTCCTTTTGCACCTGCACCTCCAAGGTACTGTGTTCTCCCCATCTATACAGAATGTTTGCTTTTTCCTACCAAATGGGGAAGTTAGTCTTATTTAGTACTTTCTTAGCGTCTTCACGGGAGGAGACGGATCACAGGTAAAAGAAAGGACCTGTTTAATATTTTGGAAGCTTAAGTCAGCCCTAGAGGGGTTGTTTATAAAAGAGGAGTCCCTGGGTCCACCTGAGTCTTTAGTCGGCTTTGTATGTTTAAAATTGGAGCCTTTAAAATAAGCTTCAGTCACTTCCATCAGTATTATGTAACCAGCATTTGAGAAGTTATATTGAAGAGCCCAGTGTTTTTATGAAAGGGACAGGTTTACTATGTCTTCAAAACTAAAGCTGAATTATTTCTAGAAGTTGTTTTGCACAGTCCCTGTCTTCGCAGTTATGTCGATTTTCCAATTGCTTTAGGTGCTTTTTGGACTGCAGTACATTTTAGTGTGACAGAAAATGGCACCCTTTTCACTTTGTAAACAGCTAACCATATTTTTAAAAAATGTAATGCTTTCATTGCTGAAAATGGGAATTTTCTGAGCTACCTTTATTTACCATCTCCTCTGGTAGTGAACTTAATGATTTAATATGCCAGTACCTGTCCTCCATGGACAGAGAGTTCAGTTACCCTGTAGCTGTTTGAGTCCCTTGAGAGGTGGTCATCCGTTTTGAGACAAGCTCATTGCTGAAAACCTCTTATCCAGCTGAGTGTCCTGTTAATGTGGGGGAAGGTCACTTAATCATGTGCGATCTTAAGGATTCATGAACTCTGCTTGTTTATAGCTCATTTTGTTCAGTCATTTCTTGTGGCTTATAACGACTTAGAAAATTTGACAAAGTAACCTAACTTTGTCATAGGAGTGGAGGAGGGGGAAAAAAGGGGAAAAAAAATCCCCGCAAAGTGGAGGATACGTTAGAGGCAGGAATAATATTGAAAGTGTGTCTCTTTCTGACTCACTGGTTTAAGCTCTTTAGCTACTACAAATTTGATATGAGAAAATTCTGTTTTTATATAGTGTTTGTTTAAAAATCGCCTCAACTAGTGATTTTATTACTGTGTAATAATTTTTCATTATTCTAAATAGTTATTTAATACATTGGTTATTTTGAAAATGTTTTGGGTAGATTTGGAGGCTTTCACAATTGTAGTTATTAACCGCTTTGGCTAATTCCATCCGGGGCAAGGCTTTAAGATATGCTTTGCCATTCTTTGTGTGTCCAGCAGTGTGATCACTATGTTTTCTCAGAGGCCTAGAGTTTTTGCCCTGTTCTGAAAACTTAACAATTGTTATTCTCTGATACTCAGCTGGTATTTGGAGATGATCCTAGACCTCTCATATAAAGAAGGCCCATTTTATCATCTGCCCAAGAAGTGTGAGTGGATTATCACTTTCCAAAGGAACCCCATTTGTATCCAGCAGCCTCTGGCTACTCTGCAGTTGGTTCACATATCGGATTGGCTGTTCTGTTATGAGTCAGCTTCTTTGGGTTTTATATTGCAGGCCTCAGCAAACTTAAAAGGTCAGAAAGTCAAGATTTTAGGCTTTGTAGGCCATAAAGCCTCTGCTGCAACTCTTCAGCTCTGCTTTTGTAGTACAGAAGCAGACCTGGGCGATGCAGAAAATAAGGGATGTGGATATATTCCAATAAAACTTTATTTAGGAAAGCATGCAGCCAGCTCAGGCCATGCTTTGTCAACGCCTGATCTGGAGCAGCTGGCATCTTGCAGTTGACATAACTCGCAGTGTTCTTCAGAAAAATCCCCCAGACTTTTGTTAGGCAGTTTTCTGGTGAGCTGTTTCAAGGGTTTTCACTGATTTTTTGAGCCACCATGGATAGGCCTTGCCCTCAATTGGATATCATGGTCATGCCTTGTAGTACTGCAAGGTAATCTTTTTTTTTTTTTTTTTTTCCAACTTTTTACTTTGTATTGGGGTATAGCTGATTAACAGTTGTGATAGTTTCAGGTGGACAGCAGAGGGACTCAGCCATACATGTACGTGTATCCGTTCTCCCCTGAACTCTGCTCCCATCCAGGCTGCCACATACCATTGAGCAGATTTCCATGTGCTTCACAGTAGATCTTTGTTGGTTACCCTTTTCTTCCCTTTTTTTTTTTTGGCTAGACCATTAGTTTTCGGTAAGGCTTCCCTGATAGCTCACTTGGTAAAGAATCTGCCTGCAATGCAGGAGACCCCAATTGGATTCCTGGGTCGGGAAGATCTGCTGGGGAAGGGATAGGCTACCCCAACTCCGGTATTCTGGCCTGGAGACTCCCATGGACTGTATAGTCCATGGGGTTGTAAAGAGTCGGACACAACTGAGCAAGTTTCACTTAGTTTTCTTATGTTGGTTTTTTTTTTTTTAACTTTTAAAAATTAAAAACTTTTTATATTGTATTGGGATATAGCCAGTAAATGTTGTGACAGTTTCAGGTGGACAGCAAAGGGACCCAGCCATACATATACGTATATCCATTCTCCCTCAGACTCCTCTGCCATCCAGGCTGCCACATAACATGGAGCGTTATTCCGTGCGCTACACAGAAGGAGGACCTGCAAGGTTCTCTTGTTCTTTCGCGTAGCAGAAGAGCGGGCAAAGAGCGGAGTGAGTAAGGAGGGAAGGAATCCGCCTCGCCTGGGTCTCTGATTGCCTCTGTCGCTTCCCCGCAGCGCTCCGCCGGCGCTGCCAGCAGCAGCGGCCTCAGCACATTCCAGCAGCGCCGAGTCGGAGAGCACCAGCGACTCCGACAGCTCCTCGGACTCAGAGAGCGAGAGCAGCTCCAGTGACAGCGAGGAGAACGAACCCCGAGAAGCCCCGGCTCCCGAGGTACCGGGGGAGCCTTCCACTTGGGCTGGAAGCCCGGGTGCCTCCCCGTCCCATCCCCTGGGCGGCGCTTTCCTGCCTCAGGCAGTCGGCTGTTTGTGTTTACTTGCTCACCAGGCATCTGCTGGTGGACCTTGGCGGGGCGAGGTCTTCTACCTCCTGTTGAAAAGGATGGGTCCTTCCCTGTGGCTGCCAGAGCCGCTCTGAAAAGCAACTCATTGAGAACGTATACACCCCCTTTTCTTTTCCCTTCTTTTGAGACTCTGTTTTCTGTAGGCAGCTATTTTCATATTAATGAGAAAGCGTTTTGAAATTTCAGGAATGCATGAATTCAGTCAAAAGGAGGCAGCCTGTTTTAGCAAAGGGCAGGAACAGTGAACTAGAAAGAAGCCATCAGAGGTTCTATTTTTGAATCACTAAAAGCCTGTGCATTAAATGGATGGCTAAGTAGTTTTGCCAGAGCCGTCTTTCTTGGTCCCTCTGCCCCAAGTTGTCTATCCACCACCCTCCGGAGGTATTGTAAAGATAAACAGAGGAGACTGAAAATCTCAGGCACTAAGTTTTTCTGGAGGATATTTGCTATTTACTGGATTGCTGAGTACAAGAAATGTAGTAACAATTAACAGAATTGCCCTATCTCTTTTAAACTTAGTGGAGCAGTGAAAATTGTTTGCATGGGAAGGCATTGTTAGTGACCCAGACCCACTTGTATAGAGAAAAGTATTCTGTGTATTTTGGGTAGGAATCCCAGGAAGTGAGACTTTCTGATTGAAAAAGTGTTTAAGTTTTCAGTATTTGTCTCTGCTGTTAAGAAAACAAGGGCACTGCATTAGTGCATTAACCAAATACATCTGGAGATGGTGTCCTGACTGAAGAGCACTGTCTGAGGGCAAGGGAGGATGAGGAAGTAGAGTATCATTTTGTTGCTGTTGTTGTTGATAGATAGGAGTTTATGTCTGGCATAGCGGTAACTGCTCAGTAAATATTTTTGGCGTGAATAAACATAGATCAGCGCTTGAAGTGCCT
This sequence comes from Antilocapra americana, assembly GCA_007570785.1. Taxonomy (NCBI): domain Eukaryota; kingdom Metazoa; phylum Chordata; class Mammalia; order Artiodactyla; family Antilocapridae; genus Antilocapra; species Antilocapra americana. Next base: position 5,263,602 of record ML660770.1, on the reverse strand, counting down.
TTCAGATTTTAGAAGCTACTCTGTGTATTTCTGGGGGCTGTTCTCTCCTGAGGCACTAGTTGCTGTTGAAGTAATTTTTCTATGCCCCAGGGGAAAAAATACTGAATATTCTTTACAGAGAAGCTATGTGCTTGTTCAGGTTACTGTTCATAAGGTCTTTGCTTTAGGTCTCACCTTATTCACAAAGGAAAATCTGCATGCTTGTTTGGTTACTATGATAAGCAAGAGAATCCAGTTAAATCATAAAATTTGATTCTAATAAAATGGAAATGGCACGGGTTTGGCTGAATAAATGAAACTTGGAAGAAAAATTTAATCTGGCATTTGTATTAATGAAACATTGGGTTGGCCTAAAAGATTGGTTGGGTTTTTCTGTACCATCTGATGGAAAAATCTAAACAAGCTCTCCAGCCAACTTGAGTCTTTATGGTTGTATCTCCAGCCAACTTGAGTCTTAATGGTTGTATCTTGCTGCTCAAGAGGTTATTGAATAGAATAGATTTAGAGACTCTTCAATGGAAAATGATGTTCCCATTCTACTTTACATTTCTGTTATTGTGCAAACTTAGACTTCAGTATTGTTTTGTTGGTTACCTACCAAGACTTGGCTTCCTCAGACCTGTTTTTGTCTTTGTCTAGGTTTTAAACCTTTAATTTTCCCCCAAGTTATTTAACAACCTTTCTTTCCTTTTAAAATGAATACCTGCATTATTGTAAAACTGAGTTAGTCGAGCACTACATGACTTCCATAATAGCCCGTAGTTACTAGTTTTAACTTTTTCACTCTGTTTTATTTTTAATGCTGAGAAGTTCGCTTCTTAAAAGTCTCCATTTAAAATTCATTTGATGAAGTAGCCTAGTGATCTTATGAGATAGGAAATGTTATATGTGTGCCAACAGGCTGGTGGTAAACTTGAGGGAAAGCCACTTTGAGTCTGAGCTTTATAGTGAATCAGCATATAAACCTCAGCTTTTCAGAATATATGGGATGCATCGACGTTTTACTCCTTAAGTAAAGTTCAGGGTAAAATGACTTCTGTTCTCAGTTATTCAAGCATTTGCTTAGTTTTCTAATCTAATTCTTTCTAATCCAGTGCTTTGGTAGTAAACTACCATGGTTGAGTATCTGCTAAGCTCTTGATACTTTCTTCATAAATTATGTGATGTAACCATGAACCCTAGAAGGTTGGGAGTTTTCTTTTCACCTGTAAGGAAGTATTAGCACTAAGATTGGAACCCATAGCCATTTAACTAGGAAGCCTTTTATTATTACACCATGCCGCTTCTGTCTGTTGTTTGTTTTTTTTTTTCCTTCTAAGTCTTGGAGTTGTACTCCCTCGCAACAACTATGTTGTTTTACAAAAACAGTGGTTGTATGTTGTGCATAGCTCAGAGCTTTTCTTTCAGAATAATTCATCCTAAAATGGAATTTGCATCTTGAGAAGTGAGAAGAGACGTAGAGTCAAACGTTTATTCAAAGGCTCATCTGTTTTTGTACCTCCTCTGTGCAGTGTTTGGGTTGATCCAGCCCTAGGAGATTGGAGGTGGGGCATGAGGAAAGGCTGAGGAAAAACGGAAGACCGAATCTTGATCTTGTCTAGTTTTCATCAGTCCCTTATGTAAAACTTTCCCCCATCTCAGCACTCAAATAATACCTAGCCTTAAAGGAATTCTGTTCATTTCACGTGGTCATACTAAGTACACAAGAAGGATCACCCCTACCCCTTCCCTTGTCTGGACATACTCAGTTCCGCCTTGCAATTGGGCCATAGGCCTCCCTTCTGGCCATTTTTAGGACCGCAGTGGAAGAAAATGTGTTTTATTTCTGTATCCAGGACATTCCTTTAGGGACTACTAAATGTATCTTAAACTGCCCTGTTTGGGGTTGGGGGAGGGGAGCAGATGTTATTTATACCAGGAATGACCTCCCCTTTTGGTTCATGGATAAGCACTCCTCTAGAGAGCAAGAGGGTCCGTGGCCGCGGTGGAGTGGTCAGCATAGCCCTGATGAGGCGTCCCTGTACCTTTCCTGAGAAACAGTTTTGAAGGATTTGGTTCCTTCCCAGTGGGTTAGAACTACCACCCCCTCAAGTCTTTGCAAGAAATAGTGTCTGACAAGTAGACGCTGGGTGTGAATCTTTTCTCTACCCTGAACAACCATCCTGTCTTGTTAGAATATTGAGTGCAGTTTAAATCATGTGGGACGTTGTTAGGGTAGCTCTTCCCTCTTCCCTCCCTCTTTGCTCTGAAATTCAAATGAGAACATGGCTGGTAGAGTTGGTACAAGTGGAGGGAAATACAAAGAAGATACATCATCTTAAGCAGGAAAACAACAACAAAATTCTGTAGTCCTCTTTCTGTAGAGTTCCTCTAAGTTTTGGTTTACTACTGTTATACTAAGCCCAAACTAGCTACCTGACCAGTTTATTCCCTAACATTTTTTCCTGGCTCCAAAGCCTTTACATTGTATCTGCATATCTTAGGCATATTACGTTTGAATGGGTTTTGTTTTTGTTTTTTTATTTTGAGTTGAATTGTTTGGGATATCCCACTTGGGAAAATTGTTAGCAGCAGTCTTCCCTATAAAATATCATCCACTTAATCGAGTGATCGTCTTATCCATAATCTAATCAGTCAAATCCCACATGGGATATCTTTCAGTTAACTTCCTGGAGTGCTGTGGAAATAATTTAGTCATTCATAGAAACCACCTGTCAGAATGGATCTTAAGAAAAACATGCAGCATGCCAGTGATACATTGCCCTTTAAAAAGAATGTAATCATTAGTTACTCTGTTAACACATGAATATTTTCCCAAAGAACATAAAATTTGTAGGTACAGTAATATACCAATGTCCATGGAATTCTCTAAGCAAGAATGCTGGAGTGGGTTGCCATTCCCTTCTCTAGGGGATCTTCCCAACCCAGGGATTGAACCCAGGTCTCCCACATTGCAGGCAGATTCTTTACCATTTGAGCTACCCAGGAAGCCCCAAGCAAGATACCAATAGAAGTTCCGAAATAAATATCTCACGTACACCACTGTGTGCAAGACAGTGGAGATAAAGGCGTCCTTATCATTCCTTTAATGAGATCTAATGGCCCAGGTGGGGAGAGAGAGAATGTGATGCATCAATAGTCAGCATCAAAGATTTCAACAAGATATTTGCTGTTAGGATAACAGAAGAAGCGGGGGCCTTTTGTATATTCTCCTAGTGAGTTGCACAGATAATCGGTATAATCTCACTGCTCTGAGTTGTGTGCTCTGGGGCCTCCCTGTATTTCTTAGAAAAACAGGTGCTAGTTCAGACCAGACTACCTGTAACAAGAGGCTTCGTATTTGATTTTTAAAGAATTCAAGGGGGAACTCATGGTTGACTAATGTTACCTCACGTAGTTCTTTTTACCCAGAAGTAAACTTTGAAATTCAGAAGACAGCATATCTGTGATAAACTGTCATGTATTAGTGTTTTTAAGTACATTGAGAAATGAAATCAAGTCTTGAAGAAAGTCATTTTCGATTGATGAGTATGTCAAAAAAAGGGATAAGCCACGAAACCCATCCATAACCTCTAAGACTTAGTTTATTCATTGACCTTCTTCTGACAGTCCTTGATAAAAGGATTCTTTTTGCTCCTCATTCTTTCCTATCATTTCTGATACAATCATTCACAAGTCAGAATGAAAATTCTGTTTACATTATACTGTAATTATCAGTGAAACAAAATCTTGATTGCACATATTTCTCAGCAGTTGACAGTGGTCAGCACTGGTCAGTATCTAATGGTCTATTATTAGTCAGTGTCTGCTACAGCTGGAATTCCTGCAGCATGAACAATGGGAAGATTGTTTTAAGAGCTAATTGTTATAGGATTTAATCTGTAATTAGAGGAGGATCAAAAGGGCCTGAATTCTTAGGTTTGGAGTGACTGCATCTCCCGGGACAGTCCTGGCGCACTGGGTGACTAACCCAGAGTTAACTCAGTTAACCTTGGCTTCTTTTTCCTTGTTTGTAGCCCGAGCCTCCGACAACCAACAAATGGCAGCTGGACAACTGGCTGACCAAAGTCAGCCAGCCCGCGGTGCCCACCGAGGCCCCGGGTAGCACGGAGCCCCCGGCCCAACACCCGGACACTAAGAGCAAGGGCGGCGACAGCACCACCGCGGGTCACGAGCGCCCGGAGTCCAAAGAGCCTCCCCCCAAAGGCTCCAGCAAAGCCCCCCGGGTCCCTTCCGAAGGCCCCCACGTGGGCAAGAGGAGCTGTCAGAAGTCCCCTGCCCAGCAGGAGCCCCCCCAGAGGCAAACCGTGGGAAGCAAACAGCCCAAAAAGCCCCTCAAGGCTTCCGCCCCCGGGCATGCAGATGCTCCTGCGGATGCGCGCGCCTGCCTACAGGTGGAGAGCGAGCCCGGACTTCCTCCCCCGGCCTCCAAGGACCAGCCCTCCAAAGACAAGCCCAAGGTGAAGACGAAAGGGCGGCCCCGCGCCGCAGACAGCCGGGAGCCCAAGCCGGCGGTGCCCACCCCCAGCGACCGGAAGAAGCACCGCAGCGGCCCCCCGAAGGCACCCCCGAAGGACACGGCGGCAGAGGACCGGAGCCCCGAGCACTTTGCGCTCGTTCCCCTGACCCAGAGCCAGGGCCCTGTCCGCGGTGGCGGCGGCGGCGCTGGCTCCAGGACTAGTGGCTGCAGGCTGGCCGTGGTGGTCCAGGAGGACCGCCGCAAGGACAAACCCCCGGTGCCTTCGAGAGACACCAAGCTGCTCTCCCCGCTCAGGGACGCTCCGCCGCCACAAAGCTTGGTGGTGAAGATCACTCTCGACCTCCTGTCTCGGATACCCCAGCCCCCAGGGAAGGGCAGCCGCCCCAAGAAACCAGAAGACAAACAGCCACCAGCAGGGAAGAAGCCAGATCCTGAGAAGAGAAGCTCAGAAAACTCCAGCAAGTTGGCCAAAAAGAGAAAGGTGAGTGTACTGGACTAACCTTCCCCTCCAGAGCCGACCATGCCTGCTGCACCCCAGGGGCTGTGTTTGGGGCTAGATTGCCTTAGAAGATTATGCTCACATAACCCTGAACTGTCTCAGAAGAGGCTGGAAATCTCTGGATTCCATGTTGCTTTTGTGACTAGTACCAGTTAGTCTTTCACTGTATCCAAGTGTTAATAAATGCCAGATTACTTCAGCAGGCTTGCTAGTTTGAAATAAAGATAAGGTAGTCGTTGAGAAGGACATACTGCTTTAGAATAATATAGCATTAAGGGTATGTGTTTTATCTGTTTGGATGACATTGGTGTTTCCCACCCGACCACTACGTTCTATCTTTTATTATTTTTATTTATGTTTTTTTGGCTGTGCTGGGTTTTTGTCGCTGCGTGGGCTTTTTTCTAGTTATGGAGAGTGGGGGTCTCCTCTCTAGTTGTGGTGTGGGGGGCTTCTCACTGTGTTGACTTCTCTTACTGCTGAACATGAGCACTGGCTCAGTGGTTGTGATGCATGGGCTTAGCTGCTCCATAACATGTGGAATCTTCCCAGAGCAGGGATCAAACCTGTGTTCCTTGGCATTGACAGGTCGCTTCTTATCCTCTGTATCACCCGTTAGGTTTTCCTCTAGAAATTAAAACCTTATATGAAGTTAAATGTTAATTCTGATTTACTGACAGAAATGATATACACTAAATTTTACTCCTGTGGTTTGATCTTTTTAATACTGATATTACATCTGTATTTTAACTCATGGCCACACAACACCTCGTTAATTTGAAACCACCATATTTAAGAATTTATGACCTCTGTTAATGACTTTTAATAATAAGCAGGGCATTGTGGAAGAAAGTTTTAGAGCTATTACAGAGATGGTTAGGGCATCTTTTTGAGTAATATAGGCTCTTATGGTGCATTGTAAAATAGTCTGTCATTTAGCACAGTGTTTAGAAGCTTCACTTAAGGAATAAACATAATAATAATAAACAGTAACTCCTGCATTATTTAAGATCCTCTTTACTTGGATATATGGTATTTCGAACAGTGTCCTTTCAACCTTTATTCTGAATTACTGAGCTCTCGATGTATTTTTTTCACTGCTTCTGGGTGATGAGAGATTTATGAATCCCCCACCCCCCCCCCCCCAGTGAAGTTCCCAAACCAATCTACCCAAGATTCAGAATGAAAGACACAAGAAGGGCCAACTCTTTCCTGTCAAGAAGGAATAAAAAGTTTAACACTCCTGCAAAAACATAAAAAACTTCTCCGTTACGGAAGTTGAGCTAAGAATAACAAGGACAGAAAGATCATGAAGCCTGCTGTCATGTCTGGTTTGACTGATTACTCCACGAGGTTAAAAATACAACATGACTTGACCAAACAGTAAAGGGGACAGTTTCTCCAGCGCCTTGTCCAATGAGCCCTGTGGGGATGGGATCAAGTGTGCTCTCTGGCAGTGCTGTTTCAGCTAGAAGCAGACATTTTCACGTGCCTGGTAACTTTTCTTTGTTTGTTTTTGTCTTCTTTTTGGCTGTGCTGGGTCCATGCTGCGGCAGAGGGAGTTTCTTTATGGTTGTGGCTTAGTTGCCCCAAGGCATGTGGAATCCTATCTTGGTTCCTTGACCAGGGATCCAGCCCATATCTCCTGCATCAGAAGGCAGGTTCTTAACCACTGGTCCACCAGGAAAGTCCCCTGATAACTTCTAAAACAATGTGTTTATGTAAGAGGTGTGAAACTTTATGGAGACAATTGTGATGGACCAGGCTAGGGAAATGGTGCCTACATCTAACATGCCCGAGAAAGCCCCAAAATGCACTTTTTCTCTCCTCCTGGGAAGTCTTTTATTACCCATCTCCCAGCTACCGTAACCTTGGGTTGGCCAAAGATGTCATTCAGTTTTTTCCACTACAGCTTACAGAAAAACCCACACAAACTTTTTGGCCAGTCCCAGTATTATCTAGTCTCCACGGCTGACCTTCTGCATCCACTCAAGTGGGGAGAAGTATTAGCTTCTAAAGCGCTTACTAACCAGGTGGAAACTGGAGACTCTCTGGATGGTTGTCAGCTCAGTCCACCCTCCAGTGCAAGTCTAGAAACTTTGTCTGCAGCTCCACCAGGGGAAGCCAGCTATCCCTGTTGAGTCTGAACCATGCCCTCTGAAAGCCATTTGCGGGCCTTGGCTGAGCTCTGCTGGGGCAGCTCATTCGTCTTCCTGTTCAAAGGATGGAGAAGTAATGACCCCCTCGTCTTAGGCAAGTATGTGCTTGCTTTCAAGCTCTGGCCAACAGCTGAGAGGTCTGGCCTTGGGAACAGCCTGCCTGTTTGCTGTGGGAGCGACAGGATCACAGTCTGAACGAGTCATTCCAAACCCTGGCTGCATGTCCCTGTCTACTGGGGAAGCCCTGAGTACTGATGGAGAGATGAGCATCACCCTCCACACTCCCCACTGGTGGTTTTCTTTTTTGTTTTACTTACTATTCTCCCCTCTCCTTTTTTTGAAATTTATTTTTAATTAAAGGATAAGCTTTACAATGTTGAGTTGGTTTCAGCCAAAGTATACATATGGCCCCTCCCTCTTAAGCCTCCCTCCCACTCCCCTTATCTTCTAACTCCTCAGATAATCTAATGCCTAAGGCTCTGAAACAGGAGCTTGTTACCAGGGCAGGATTGTCCAGAGCTAGTGGTTTGAACTGAGAAATCTCTCCAGCTTGGTGTGTTTAGACATCATGGATCTAGGAATTTGGCCTGAAGTATGTCTGTCACTAGTTAGAAACATTACTTAGGAGCCTTTAGACAAATATAAACAGCAGCTGACTGTGTAGTTACTTCGTGATCAGAGAACCGTGTGTGTCGTTGGTTTTACTTCCTGCTGGATTCCAGCTGGTGTTAAAGACTGAACATCATACCCTCAGGTTCTCTCTGAGGGTCAGGCTCCCCCTTTCTTGTCAAGACCCTGACTCTGCTTGCTCAGGACATTGTGGCTGCCCGCCTTTTATGAGTGGGGTTGCTCCCTGTCCGTGGGCAGTTCAGGTCTCTCTCTCTCTCTTTAAATTTATTTGGCTGCACTAGGTCTTACTTTCAGTGTGTGGAATCTTTAGTTTCAGTACGTGGGGTCTAGTTCCCCGACCAGGGATTGAACCCCGGGCCCTCTGCATTGGGAGTGCAGAGTTTAGCCACAGGCCCACCGGGGAAGTCCCACCCAGGTATCTTTTTAAACTTGAGTGCTTTCTCCCATATTTGGATAGTGTTCATGCTCTTCATATCGCGTGTGAACACTACAAAAAGCTCCATGAAGTAGTGAGAGCAATTGAATAATGTACCCGCTCCTTCCCATCCCTTTCTTGCTGCAAAATTTCACAAATGTTTTCAGAGTGTTAACAGATTCTTGAGGGGGGCTTTCCCAGTGGCTCAGCTGTAAAGAATCTGCTGCCTGCGATGCAAGAGATGCATGCAGGAGATGCAGGTTTGATCCCTGGGTTGGAAAGATCCCTTGGAGAGGGAAATGGCAGCCCACTCCGATATTCTTGCCTGGAGAATCTCATGGACAGAGGATCCTGGCAAGCTACAGTCCATGGGGTCACAAAGAGTCGAACACAACTGACGCACACACACAACAGATCCTTGAAGCATTTTAGGCTCAAAAGTGTGAGAAGATGATTGTAAGGAGTTAATGGTGGTTAACAGCTGTGATGAACCCATCGAATGTGGTGCCAATGAAGTGTACCTGTATTTTTTTTTAAAGGAATGGGTTGGGGACAATTCATGAGAAAAAGTAGAGAAAATCATGAGAGTAAATGGGCATGAACTTACATGGTCCTCCTTACATAAACTACAGAATGTCTTCAACCTGATTACAGTTTAGAATTTAAACTAGAACTTATATTTTCTTTTATATAATTTTTAAGCTTCCTGTTTTCCAGACTTGGAAGAGAAGTTGAAGTTTAGAGGCACAACACAGTATGTAATCAAGGCGGTACAAAGGAAAGACTTCTAAAAGCACACATTCAGAGAGCTAAGCCTTGCTCTAGGCACTTTTTGTAGATGATGATCTTGATGTTCAGTTACTGAGTGTGACTCTGTCCTTCATTACCTTTCACAGATAATCTCATTTAATTCAGTCACCTTACTGATGTCTTCCAAATAAAACTTTAGACTGTCTCAGCAGTTGTTTAGACAAATACCAGAACAGGGAGGTTACATTCATTCAGGTCTTTCCCTTTTTCTAAATAATTGCTTTACTGACCAAGAAGCTTGGACGCTTTTGGAACCACATTGCAGTGCATGGCCTTTATATGTGTTTTGAGGAAGGAGGAAGGTAATTATGGGATCTGGTGGGAAAATGTGCCTTTTTGTTGCTTGATGGTTGGTGCAGACCTTCTCGTCTACCCAGAATCTGCCTGTTTTCTCTTGGGTTGTTTCTCCAGATAGACATTCCTGGTTATTATCCTTCAAAATCAAGGGTTTGAAGTCATTCCTATAATTTCCTAAAACCACTTACATCTAATTTCTTCATGCCTGTTAGTTACCCTAAAAGCATCATATGGAGAGCTGTTTTAGGGCCAGTCTAATGCCTGTGTTTCCCTGATAAGAAAGAAGGGGAAGAGAGAATGCGTTTTGCTCTTCTGTGGTACTTAGCCCAGTGAATATAACCCGCCTTCGCAGTCTGTCTCCATCCTCATTCTTGGGGTCAGCTTGGACTTGTCTGCCTTGTGTCTCACTGAGTCTCCTACAGAGGCAGATCTTGGCAAACTACCTGAACTTCCCCAAAGGCTGCTTCTCCACTTTCGCTCTGCTCGCTGTGCTACCAAGTCGATTTGTTTCCCCATGGGAGAGGGTGATAGGGTTTATTGTTGGAGCACTGAGACCTCAAGCGTCTCTGGTTCAGCCACTGCCTTTCCCAGATGGGATCCAGAAAGGCCTGAGGGCTTCCCCCGATGGCTTGTTGGTAAAGAATCCACTTGCAAAGTAGGAGATGCGAGTTCCATTCCTGGGTTGGGAAGATCCCCTGGAGGAGGAAATGGCCACCCATTCTAGTATTCTTGCCTGGGAGATCCCATGGACAGAGGAGCCTTAACTTTCGGACACAACTTAGCAACCACAGACTCCCCTTTTACTTGCAGTACCTGGCTGGTGAGTTGAGTGCCCTGGAGGCCTCCTCTCCAGAAACCGGCTCCGCAGAGCACAGCCTCAGCGCTCCCTTTTATGGTCAGCATTCTCGCCCTTTGGCTCCACCCCCCAGGTAGAGCAGCCTTCGGCAGGTAATCTGAGGCTTCCTGAGCCAAGAGGTTAAGCAAAGTCAACAAGTCAATCAAGAGGAGCCGTCTCCTGGTGGAAACCCACGGAGACATTGTTTTTCTGGAAAAAGGGAGCTTCCAAGACCCAGACCTGATACTTGATCTGTGGAAAAGCCCCTGGGGCAGAGGAGATTCTTTTTTTTTCCTCCTGAAAAACGCATCCTGTTTACCTCTCTTTCAAATGGTCTCTTGACCCAGAAACATCTCAGGAACTCCTCACCTTTTGTTTTCCAGTTTTGGATCAAGTCCGAGTTCCCTTACCACCACCACCCCCACCCCCGCCCCCGCCCCAGCCCCCGCCGGATGGGACAACTCCCTCTCCAACAGCCCTCTGCCTAATCCTAGATCCACTTGAGAGGTAGTGCAGGCTGGCTACAGTGCCAGTAGAGAAAGTTCACAGAGTTCCTGCTCCAGGGACACCTCTGGGACTGTTCCTGCAGAGGACGAGAGGGTTCCAAGTATGAAAATACCAACCCCAGGCTCACAGGAGTACACTCTGTCAAAGCAGACACAGTCAGCAGAAGGGAATTTTGCTTAATTGGTATAATGGCTTATGGGCTTCCCTGGTGGCTCAGATGGTAAAGAATCTGCCTGCAATGCAGCAGACCTGGGTTCGATCCCTGGGTCGGGAAGATCCCCTGGAGGAGGGAATGGCCACCCACTGCAGTATTCTTGCCTGGAGAACCCCATGGACAGAGGAACCTGGTGGGCTACTACGGTCCACAGGGTCACAGAGTTGGACGCGACTGATCATCTTACACTTTCTACCAGCTGACAGAATATTACCGGCTTCTAAGTTGTTGCATGTCAGTATAAAGCATATTATTCCAGTAAGTGCCAGCACCGTTGTTAAAGCTAGTGTCAAAGTTGATCCTTGGTTCTGGGCTGTTCTCTTGAGTCACCAGTTGGCACAAGCCGGAGTTAAACCAGTTTGTGAGGATTGACTCACTAGGAATCATATTTTCATATGTGGTTTGTAAGGCCTGCCACTTTGGTTTCTAGTTGTAACTAGCATGTCCTAAGCAGCATGAAGGTATACAAACAAAAATTAACTCTTCTGCCTCTCGAGCTTGCTATTTTCTTTAGAAAGTAACCTTGTGGACCATTTATACTTTATCTTCAGGACTTATCCTTTGTGTTAACTGCCTGGATTTGCCTTCTGGTTAAGACAGCATCCCTGTGGTGCAGTGGGCTGAAAATCCACCTGCCAGTGTGGGGGACATGGGTTCAGTCGCTGGTTCGGGAAGATCCCATATTCCTGCTGGGCATCTAAGCTCATGCACCACAGCTGCTGAGCCCACGCTCTAGGGCCCGTGAGCCGCACCTTGTAAAGCCCGAGTGCCCTGGAGCCTGTGCTCTGCAAGATGCGAAGCCTCTGCAATGAGAAGCCCGATCTCTGCCATGATGAGTGGTCCCATGCTTGCCACAATTAGAGAAAGCCTGGGTGGCAGTCAAGTCCTAGCACGACCACAAAAATAATTTTTTTTTAAAAAAGTATGAGTGGGACTCTGCTCTTCCACTGTAGGGAATGAGGGTTCAGTCCTCAGCCAGGGAACTAAGATGCTAACATGCCATGCTCTGTGGCCGGGAAAACAACCCTATAAAAAAAGTGAAGTGAAAGTCGCTCAGTCGTGTCTGACTCTCTGCAACCCCATGGACTATACAGTCCATGAAATTTTCCAGGCCAGAATACTGGCGTGGGTAGCCTTTCCCTTCTCCAGGGGATCTTCCGAACCCAGGGATCAAACCCAGGTCTCCTGCACTGCAGGTAGTTTCTTTTCCAGCTGAGTCACAATGTATTAGTAATTAACTTCTTGTGCAAGTTAATTATCTGTCTGGATATTTTAACATATTCTGTGACTTTTCCCAAAGATAAACTTCCCACCTCTTGCAATGTTTGCTGGGCCAGCTGTGTGGCCTTTAAAACCCAAGAGAAATTCACTGGGGCCATTGGTAGCAGAGCCTCTTGGGCACAGTGGGTGTAGTGATGAGGGTACCCACTAGGAGTAGAGTTCTGTTTAAACCAGTCATTTCCGGTTTATTCTGTTTTTCTCCGCCAACATCGAGTACCTCTAAAGTGTTCCCATTGTGAATTGTTGAATGGAGGGTGAGTTACCTGCTTTGCACCAGCAGGCCCGCCTCGGCCACTGCCAGGGCCCTTCTCTCATCTCTCCTGACCTGTGCCCCCTGGGTTGTGCTGCCTGCCTGCACTGCCCGCCACACGAGAAGCAAACAGCAGTGTGAAATCACTTGCTATGTTTCTCTTGTGCCTGTGGGATGTGCTTATTCACATTACATGTTCTCTCCTTGCTAGGTCCTTCAGGATCCTCTTATCCCCTAGTCTTTCATCACGAGCAGCTGATTTGTTTTTCTTTTACCTAACCCTGTACATCGAATAGTTCTTCATTTGCATCAGCTCATAGGAAGTTCAAGGTCCGTTTTGCACGTCACCTCTAGAAAAGTGTAAAAAACAGATCTGTCCAGTAGCAATATCATGTGACCTAATTTTACATTTTCATAATTTGACCTTCTCTAGTAGCCACGTTAAAAATATTAAAAGAAAAAAAGTGAAAACAATTTAAATAGTTTAATCCAGTGTATCTAAAATATTGGCACTTCAGCATTTCATCAGTAGAGAAATGATTATATTCTCCTTTTTCGCACAAAGTCCTTGACTTCACTTGTCTCTCTGGACTAGCCTCTCTGACTCTGGACGGAGTGTGAGACAGTGTGAGATTGTCTCCAGGGGCACCAGCCTTGGCTCGGAGTTTCTTTCTCCACCCATATTTTCCCCTTTTATGTGCACCCTGAGAGGTGAAAACCAAATATCCTTATAAGCCACCTTATCTTTTGAAATGAGATAAATGTTTTTGGCAGAGTTTGCGAAGGGCTGGATTGAGACACCCACCCGAGGACCTGTACTTGGGAGATGCGGGGGGGGGCGGCGGGTAGGGTAGGGTGTGTCTCTGCCTTTTCCCTCCTCCTGAGCAAGGCCAGGCTGCTTATTAGCAGAGCTTGAGCCCACACATCTTAATTTATTCATTTTTCTTGGAGACATTCAGAGAACAAGGGAGAGACTGTGGTGAAAACCAGGGCCTCCCACAATCGGATCACGTGAAAAATGTTTTTCCCGTTAAGACTGTAAGAGGATTTCGGTTTTTTAGGGGTTGCCCTAGATTGGGTGATGGTGTCCCAGATTTCTTTCCTGGTGAGCTGACAGTCGGAGGAGTTTAGTTCTGATGCAGCTGAGCTGACTGAAGGACTCCCACTGATGACTTTGCTGTCCTTGTTAGAAACTAGTGACTCTTCCCCGCAGGCCATCACGTGAGCTTAGGCCCATGGGAAGGAGCCTGCACATGGACCTTCTATAAATTGGATGTATGTGTTGTCATGGGATAACACAACTATTGTTCTTCTTGAGAAGCAAAACACCTGTTTCTTTCCTTTTTGGATATCCTTCTTTTCCTAGGTTTGAGGAATAGTCCTTCCTGATGCACAAATCTGTCTGAGTGTAAATCACATCAAGTCTATATGGTCTGCCACCCTGCCCTCTCCCAAAACACAGTGTAGATACCGAAAGGTTGCCATGTGTATTTAGATGTTCCCACAAGTCTCATTGTTCTCATTGCCTTTGCTGTATTTTTTTTCTTCTATTTTGTCTGTACAGTTATGTTCATAACAGTTTAATGTTATCTAATAATAGGGTGAAGCAGAAAGAGACCACGATAGCAAGAAAGTCAGGCTGGAGAAGGAAGTGAAGTCACAAGCGTCATCTTCATCTTCCCATAAGGAATCTTCCAAATCAAAGTGAGTATAGAGGCTAGGAACAGTTTGCAAAGGCAATCAAAGCTTCCTGGATCACGTGCCCTGACAAACATTTTCCTTCTGCTGTAGAAGAGAGAGAATAGTCAACTCTTTGGGGTTCATTTTGACGATATGCTTAATTTGTTTTGTTTTCCTCCACGAGGACCTTAGAGGAGTGAACAGTTGGTTTGGCAGCAAACTTAGATTTATCAAAAGCACGAAAAGCCTTGGCAAAAGTGAGTGAGTCGTGTCACCATGTAAACCAACAGATTTGAGAGAGAAAGGGGAGGGGGTCCGATGTGAAGGGGGCAGAGGGCAGGTACAGGTTGTACAGCGGCTGCTGCAGACAGAGTTGTTTGGTCACAGTTTAAGACTACTGACAGACTCTGCAAGCTTTGTGACAAGTTACACAACCTCATTTATCAACCTCATTTATCACTCATAGGTAGGACTCGATTTTTCAAAGTTTGTTTTTTTTTTTTAAAAAAAAAGCTCTGAAATTTGGCCTTCCCACAAAAATGGATTTCATGCTCTGTGATATCTTAATCTTTCATGTCAACAGCTACTCTGTCCTTTTAAGCCAAACAATGGAGCTGTGTGGTTCGTGTTCTGCCTTAACTTAGTTTTGCATCATGTTTCATTCCAGAATGTCCAAGCCTTCCTCTGAGCCCTCAAAGAAGGAACTGCTTCCCCCTTCACTCGTGTCGTCCTCATCCTCGTCCTCCCAGAAGCCAGCCAAACCTGCACAGAAGAGGCCAAGGCAGGAAGACCCTGGTGGCCAGGACCCCCCAAAAAGTGCCAGTAGTACCAAGGGCAGCCACAGAGACCCTTCCGCCTCCAAACACAGAAAAGCAGAGGGGAAGGTCCCTGGAAGCTCCACAGAACACAAAGTAAGGAGGGACACAGTCATGTCAAAAAGGGGATATGTTGGTGTATCTTTAAATGCTCAAATAAGTCTTGACTGATGGTATTTCAGAACTATTTCATCACTTTTAATAAAGCCAGAATGAATAATTTGTGCTTAAATCTCCACTTTCCAGAGGGAGAGTAAGAAACAGTTCCTATTACATGAAAATTTAGGTGGCAGTTTATTCTTAAAATGGTTCAGATGTGAAAATACAGAATAGATGCTTGTGTTAATTTTCTATCCAGTGTTTTGCAGTAAAACATGGTTACCCTAGTTAGTTCTTGGCTTGAATGTTTGATCTCAAATACTTACATTGTTAATGATAATGGGGGGAAATTTTACTTTCTCAAATACAAATTCCTTTCTTCCTGTTAACCTGGAATGGGTAAGAAACGTGTGGGTGTGTGTATGTTGCCTAAGAGTAAGTGTTAAATTTGGTTTGTTGATAATCTGTTCTCTTGAACATTCTTGTGGCTTTTCTGTGTCCCTGATACAATCAAAATCTACAATTTCAGTTGAATCTAGCTGAGAAAATGCTTGACTAAGCCAAAGTGTGCAGTGTTTGAGTTCTTCTCTTTTGAACTCTTTTTGGGCTAATTTAGAGAAATAGTATTAGGTTGGTGCAAAAGTAATTGTGGTTTTGCATTGTTGAAATTTGCCCTTTGGTACTGATACATATTCTTAAATGTGATTATGTTATACATTATCTTAAGGCATATTTCTCACCTCATGTTTTTTGCTAATGGCTTATTATTACTTGCTGTTTATATTTATTTTAGACTATGGAAATGATGTTAGACAAAAAGCAAATTCGAGCAATTTTCTCATTTGAGTTCAAAATGAGTTGTAAAGCAGTAGAGACAACTCGCAACATCAACAACTCATCTGACCCAGGAGCTGCTAATGAAGGTGCAGTGCAGTGGTGGTTCAAGAAGTTTTGCAAAGGCGGCAAGAACCTTGAAGATAAGGAGCACAATGGCCGGCCATCAGAAGTTGACAACGACCCGTTGAGAGCAGTCACTGAAGCTGGTCTGCTTACAGCTACACGAGAAGTTGCTAAAGAACTCAGCATCAAGTGTTCTACAGTCATTTGGCATTTGAAGCAAACTGGAAAGGTGAAAAAGCTTGGTAAGTGGGTGCCTCATGAGTTGATCAGAAATAAAAAAAAAAAATCACTGTTTTGAAGTGTCATCTTATTTTATAAAACAAAAGCGAACCATTTCTTGATAAGATTGTGACGTACAAAAAAGTGGATTGTATGTGACAACTGGCGATGATCAGCTCAGTGGTTGGACCAAGAAGAAGCTCTAATGCACTTCCTAAAGCCAAACTTGCACCAAGAAAAAGTCACGGTCACTGTTTGGTGGTCTCCTGCCCGTCTGGTCCACGACAGCTTTCTGAATCCCAGTGAAACCATTACATCTGAGAAGTATGCTCAGCGAATTGATGAGATGCACCAAAAACTGCAACGCCTGCAGCTGGCATTGGTCAACAGAAAGGGCCCACTTCTCCACAGCAACACCCAACCGTACGTTGCACAGTCAACACTTCGAAAGTTGAACAAACTGAGCTGCGGAGTTTTGCCTCATCCACCACATTCACCTGACCTTTTTGCCAGACTGCCATTTCTTTAAGCAGCTTGACAATTTTTTGCAGGGAAAATGCTTCCACAACCAGCGAGAGACAGAAAATGCTTTCCAAGAGCTCATCCAGTCCCACAGCACAGATTTTTACACCACAGGAATAAATAAACTTATCTCTCATGGGCAAAAGTGTGTTGATCGTAATAGTTCCTGTTTTGATTAATAAAGACGTGTTTGAGCCTAGTTATAATGATTTAAAATTCACTGTCCGAAGCTGCAATTACATTTGCACCAACCGAATAGGTTTGCATCAGTGATCTTAAATGTGAGAGGGTGATGGGTGTGATTTTTTTTCAAGGGATCTTCTGGAGATACTGCAAACCGTTTTCCAGTGCCTTCTTTGCCAAATGGTAACTCCAAACCAGGGAAGCCTCACGTGAAGTTTGACAAGTAAGACCTTGGGTGCTGCTCCCTCAATCTTTGCCCACATCCTCCTCTTCCTGCCTCCCCTTCACAACCCTCACCTGCACCGCACCCCCCACCCCTCCGTCCTTTCCACCCTCTAGTCCTTTCACTCCAGGCCAGTACCTGTAGCTTCCTGGGACCCACTCCTGGTTTCTTTTTCTCTTTCAGACAACAAGCCGATTTTCACCTGAAGGAAGCCAAAAGGTTGAAGGACAAAGCTGAATTAGTGGTCCGTCTTGGCTTTTTCTCCCTTGGGTGGAATGTTTTCTGATAAAATACTTTCCGTCTCTTTCTACTGTATTCCACATCACTAACCATGGAGGGGGTTCATGGGGGAAGGCAGGGCAGCGTGGGGCTTAAGAGGACCAGCAGGGTCAGAATCAGTGAGGGGTGGAGGGTTCCTAGTGGACTAACACTACTGTGGCTTCACTGATGTGGTTTGATCATGGGCAGATAGAGCTCTAGCATGCATTTTATGTCTACATACGTGAAAGTTGATCTGCCTGATAGTGTTTTATGTAATACACACAAGTGCTTCCTTGTCCCACTGAATCTGTTCTTTGGATGTGAAAAACAACTCTTATTGAAAGCTGGTCAGTTTATGTTCACCTCAAAACATTTCAAAAAGTAAGGTAGCCTGTTTGCATTCCAAAATTATCTTAAAGCCCCCAGAGAGACGAACAGTGAACAGTGGACCCGTGCCATCAGAGGAAATGTTAGTGAGGCTGACAATGGCTGTGTTGGTAAACAGGCAAGGAACTCCCTTTCCCTGGTGGCTTTTGGACCTTCTGGAAGGTGGCAGTTTTGTTAATTGCATACATAATTAAATATGCTTTGAATTCTCTGCTGCAGTATAGCCAGATAAGGCTTGCCCTTTGTCATAGTTAGACATCTCAGACTCTGGGGCTTGTATTTCCTTGGTATATTCTCCACACCCAAACTCCTGCAGAAACCACATGTTGACCTTTGTACCACAACAGTGTCAGTTGCTTTGATTCTGCCACATGCAAACGTAACCACAAACTCTGGTGGTCCACGGGGATTGAATGGGATCCATCCATGGTGGCCTCAAAATCCACACCCACCCCGCTCAGTGCTCTTCACCCCCCAGTTTGTACACTGGCATCTGCTTTCAGGCTTGGGAGCATTGGGCGAAATCCTTTTTTTCAGGTCCCTGTTCATCAGGGTAGGATGCTTTTTGAGTCCCTCCCACGTTGGCTGCTGGAAGAGGGTCACAGGCAGAGTTAGGTGCTATCTGTACAGTGACTCTGTACCAGGATGCCCTGAGTCAGAGTAAGATGCCTCAAGCCGCACCAGAGAGCACCATGCCCCCAGCCTCTTCCTTTCACTTCTCCGAGGCTGTTGTGAGAACTGTATGAATCTTTGGGTCTTCGAAACAGAGTAAATATTAGGTACTCTGTCTGCCACTTATCGACAGCTTATCTTGACATTGGGCACTTTCAGCACCAGAGTCCCTCATTATTCAAACAAGATGACCACTCCAGGGAACTGTTTTGTGTGTCGTATTTCATCTATACATATGCACATCTTCTTTCTCCCTTCCTATGGCTATTGCCTGCCATTTTAATAAATAATATTAGCTTATTCTACTCTCAAAATATGCTGGTTTGAATGGAAACCCGCATGGCCAGCCTCTTTGTTAATGTTTTCCTTTAATCGCACAATGTGTTAAACGTCTCCATCTTGCATAGCAAATAGTTAAGTGTGTAACTGAGTATAGAAGAGTGTATTTCATCTCTATGCTTCTTTTATTTATTGTTGGGTAAGGAAATTAGAACTCTGCAACCCACTCTGGTATTCTTGCCTGGAAATTCCCAGGGACAGAGGAAACTGGCGGGCTACAGTCTCTGGGGTTGTAAAGAGTCTACACGACTGAGCACATGAGCACAGCATGTATCACCTTTAACACTGTCTCAGGAGGCCCAGAGTTATCACAGGAATATTATCATTAGTAACCCTACAAAACTCTCAAAGAAGTGGGAATTGGCAATTTGCCTTAGTATAGTTGTTTTTGTTTCTACCCTGAGGCCAATATAAATTTTGAAAATTCCATGAAAGAGATGGTATTGGATAAGTAAATTGGAAGAGTTAAATTCCCACCAGTGAAGCAAACCAATAAGGCCCTTTATTGTTGATTATTTGGGGCAATGCCGATTGGATTTTTATTCTTTCTGTCACTAATTTTCTGAGCCTGGGTTCTCTTGAAGAAATGTCTTAAAATCGAGTTATTTTTAAAAATTAAAGATAGCAGCCATCTTTCTTTGCCAGACCATGATTTTTTGCTGATTCGTCACCATCTCCTTGCACTCCACTTGCATCTTTATGGTTTTCAGTCTTCCTTTTCGAACATACCAAATTAGAGGCATTTGCAGAAACTACAGCCTTGCGCACGTCATGTTGACCAGTTGCTCTTACAGCATGTGCTGCGTATGCACATGGAGGCTCTCGCCCCAGTCTCCGTTGAGTTGGCTGAATTCCACCGAGGGAGAAGAGTGTTCAGTGAGGAGAGGTGTATTCAGGCTTAAGTGACCGCCAGTATCTGGTTGCATGCATACGTCTGCATTCCCGTTTCGGGACTCTGAAACGTTACCCCTGTTGACCCAGAGGACAGCCTTGTGCCCTTAACCCAGGTTTCCAAAGAGGGGATCTGTTGGGCTGTAAAATACATCAAAAGATTATTGTTCACCATGATACCTGAGATGTTTGTAAATCATAACATTTTTTTACTTGTCAAAAGATAAAGTTCAGCACTTACAAGAAACCGTGAATGCATTATTCTAGATGTGTAGAGCACAACCTGTTTTTCAGGAGAATCATATAATGCGTAACTGCATACTAGTAACAAGGGAACCGTGTGCTTAGTGCCCTAACTTGAGTATGTACTTCAATAGATTTTGAGAAGTGAGTCTCATTACAAGATTGTCTTCTCTTTCCTACTGAATTTTTGCTGGAAGAAAATTCTCCGTAGGTTAGAGCAGACGGGCTTTGGTTATTATGGTTGAGTTAGTCTGTCTCTGACTTCTCTAGCTGTAGTTCAGCTAAGACGGTGGAGGCCAGTTTCTGTAAAGAATATGTGTGAGAAACTGAGTAAAAGTTAGGCTTAACAAGGACCATGTTCTTCGCCCACAGACGGACAAGGTAGGGAAGGCTTTTAAATACCTGGAGGCTGCCTTGTCCTTTATCGAGTGCGGCATCGCCATGGAGTCGGAAAGCCCCGCGTCCAAGTCAGCCTACTCCATCTACTCTGAAACTGTGGATCTCATTAAGTGAGTGCCCGCTCCTGTCGTCTTCCTCTTAGTACTTCCTGTCCTCACCTTTACAGCTTTAATACGTGTGGACTTCAGTATGAGGACAACTTAACAAAGGGGATCTTTAAGAAGTCACTGATCCAGGAAGCTGGTTGTTTTTTTTTTTTTTTTTTTTTGTCATAAACTGAAATTGTGTTCCAGATGAAGTGCTAGACCAGAATAACTCGGTCCAGCCAAGTGAACGGTGAAATGCCAGTGCCTTTAGGGAGGGGTTTGGTTTTTTCCAGCTTGACTTTATCAGATGCCCTCTCGTCTCCGCTGCAGCTCTCTCATCTCTATCACCTGCATTTCAGCAGGAGACTCGGTAAGAACACAGGTCTCCTTGGTTTCCAGCAGGCGGCTAGGTGAGAGAGCAGGCATATCCTCGCCTCATCTTCTGAATGGCTTGAATTGTGGCGCTAAAGCCTCGTTTCTCTTCTGTGCTGCTGTCATGTCGTCACGTCTTTAGGAAAAATCAATATGAAACCAAGACAAACATAGTAAGGTGTCTTTGTGCCTGGAGTTGTCTGACTGCCTGTTTTGACTTGATGTACGTGTATATTTCCTATAGGTTCATATTGTCATTGAAATCCTTCTCAGATGCCACAACACCAACACAGGAGAAGATATTTGCTGTTTTATGGTGTGTATTTTTCCCTTTGTCTAAAGAGTGTTTTATTTGCTTTTGCATCTCTTCATGCTACCAAGAGAGTTTGATATCTGTTTTCTTAAAATGAAAATAACAATGAAAAGGGAATCAGTACCAGAAAGTGGGAGGACGTGTGTCAAGGGGTTAATCCCACTGGTGGTTAATTATTACGAGATGTCATCTACTGCCATTTTACTGATGACTCAGATTCTTTGGTCTTGTGACTCAAATTATATCCATGTATATCTGTGTTTGACCTTTAGAATGCAGGCAGGTTCTTTACTGTCTGAGCCCCGAAGGAAGCCCATTCATTGGAAAAGAACCAGTTCATTGGAAAAGCCTGACACTGGGAAAGATTGAGGGCAGGAGAGAAGGGGGCCACAGAGGATGAGATGGTCGGATGGCATCACCAACTCAATGGACATGAGTTTGAGCAGGCTCTGGGAGACAGTGAAGGACAGGGAAGCCTGGCTTGCTGCAGTCCACGGGGTCACAAAGAGTCGGACACGGCAACTGAACAACAACAAATATCAGTGGTGTTTCACCTGTATTTACTTCTGATGCTAAATCAGGGAGATCCTTATGTCCTTCCTCCTGTTACTGAGGAAAACCCAGCTGTGTTCCTTAGGGTAGAGAAGGTTTGGTGGCTCGCTCACTCTCTTGGTAATACTCATGTCTCCAAGGCAGTGCTTCATTTCCACTTATGTTTATGTTCACAGCATGCGTTGCCAGTCCATTTTGAACATGGCAATGTTTCGCTGTAAAAAAGATATGGCATTCAAGTACTCCCGCACTCTTAACGAACACTTCTTCAAGACTTCTTCCAAGGTTGCCCAGGCACCTTCTCCGTGCATTGCAAGGTAAGGACCAGCCTGACTGAAATCACTTCCAGCATTAAGTGCTGCTCTCTTTGTGTGCCTCTTGTGTGCCTTTGGCATTTCGAAAATTATATACTTCCATGTCCAGTCTTGCTCCTTCAACTGAAATCACTAGCACATCTCTACCTTTTTGAAGAGTCTTTAGAAATCCCGATATTTGCTGGTTGGGCAACATAAAAAGATAATTGCAAAAGAATACAGGGTCCAATGGGGCATACAGATACGCCCAATGATGCAACAGGCAAAGCTAGCAGAGCCAAAGACAAAGTCTTTATCCTTCTAGACTAGAGGTCCCCAGCCTCCGGGATCCAATGCCTGATGATCTGAGGTGGAGCTGATGTCATAATAATAGAATTAAAATGCACAATAAACGTGATGTGCTTGAATCATCCTGAAACCATCCCGCTCGCACACGCTCCCCCCGCAAAGTCCGTGGAAAAATTGTCTTCCTCAAAACCGGTCCATGGTGCCGAAAAGGCTGGGGACCAATGTTCTGTCCAGTAACCTGTCTTGGCATTTCACTAAATGAGAAGTTTGCAGAACCAGTTGCCTGCCACCTTTTCAGGATCTGTAACAGATATGAAGAAAGAAAACAGTTCAAGCTAAATTCCTTCCCCCACTCTGAACTGCTCATCTGTCCCACAAACCGTTGAAAGGCAGAGGCCTTGTGCAGATGTCTTTCAGATGAAGATATAGAATTTCCTGCCCTTTAGTACTTGTCTAGTTTTTTTTTCCCTTAAAGTTGGCCATCCTCCTTGAAAAGCTCCCAGTTCTGATGGGTTTTGCTATTTTAAGAGCATCACCTAGAAGCCTGCCCCATTTCCAGCAGGTTCAAAAGAGGAGATTCCCACATGGCTTCTCTTAAAAAAAGACAGTCCTGATTGAGAATGAACTTCTTTACCTCTGAAAATGACTCCCACCTCTAAGGTATTATTCTCAAATAATAGGTTGTCAGTCACTTTGTTTTTTAAGTCTTTATTTGATAGTGGAGTGTAGCTGATTAACAATGTTGTGGTTGTTTCAGGTGGTCAGCAGAGAGACTCAGCCATACACATACATGTTTCCATTCTCCCCCAGATTGCCCTCGCGTCCAGGCTGCCACCTGACATTGAGCAGAGTTCCCTGTGCTACACAGGGGGTCCTTGTCGGTCATCCGTTTGCAGCATAGCTGTGTGTACACATTCGTCCCAAACTCCCTAACTGTCCCTTCACGCCCTCTTTCCCCCAGCCGCCATGCGTTTGTTCTCTGAGTCTGTGAGTCTGTTTTGTACGTGAGTTTAATTGTATCATTTCTCTTTAGAGTCCACACATAAGGGATGTCACACGCTACTTCTTGCTCTGTGTCAGTCACATAATTTCAGATCACTCCTTCAGCATGCATCTGTGAGCACCTTCCTTGTCTAGATCGTGCTGTAGGTGCAGGGAAGCCTCCGTAAACGAAGCAGATAGGAGTTGCTGCCCTTGGGGGGCTCCTACACTAGTCCTTCAAAGGGGGCATGGTGCCAGGGACACTTAGGATCCCTGCGGACCTGCAGAGCCCAAGGGCGGATGTCGCCGTGCCGCGAGGTCCTGGCCGCTGGCCCATCTTTCCGTCCATATGCCTCGGTCCTTAGGTCTGAGTGACCGCGCTTGCTTTCTCACCTGCCCCGTGTCAAGGGCACTTGCAGGTCCGGGAGGAGGTCCCTAGGAGAGCCAAGGGCGTGCCGTGGGGCCCCCGAAGCCCCGTCTCCTCGCGGACTGTCCCCTGTTCAGCCTGTCACATGTTCAGCAGGAGTTTACCCAGAGCACCCGCTGTGCTAGGTGCCAGCCATGCAGAGATGAGTAAGACCTGGCCCCTGTCTTCACGGTGCTTGTGAGGCAGGAGAAGGAATAGAAAAGGAGGGGGAGACATGACAAATGCCAGGAGACAAGTTCAGGTGACAGGGAAGAGCCGTGACGTGTCTCCAGGGTCTGCGAGAGCGCCAGGTGCGGCGTAGGAGCTCAGGGGTGTTTACTGAGTGGGTGGAAGGAAGAATACAGCAGAGATGAGGCCCGTCTCCCAGGGCAAGTGTTGTCTTCCCAGGAGAAGCTGGAGTAGGGGGCAGGGGGAGAAGAGATTCCCGGCCACGGGAGTAGCAGATGCCCAGGGCCCAGCAATACACTGGGAATACGGATCAGCCCACCCAGCTCTGTGTCCAAGGAAGGCCGCCTTCCCCACTCCCCACATCCCCTTTTTCCACTTGGAGAGTCCTATGCCACTGTGTTTTAGGAAATGAATTTCCAACATCCTGAAGGGAAAGGGCACCTCTTTGACCTTGTAGAAGTGACTGTCATCTTGGCAGGTACATGCGGAGACCGGGTGACTTGCACTGCAGTTCCAGAAGCAGGAGCTCAGGTGATTAACCAGTTCTCTTTTCTCCCACTTCCCAGAAGCACAGGCACACCGTCCCCCCTCTCTCCAATCCCTTCTCCAGCCAGCTCCGTAGGGTCCCAGTCAAGCGCTGGCAGTGTGGGGAGCGGGGCACTGCCTACCACCATCAGCACCCCTGTCACCATCCAGAACATGACATCCTCCTACGTCAGCATCACTTCCCACGTCCTTACCGCCTTTGACCTTTGGGAACAGGCTGAGGTCCTTACCAGGAAGAACAAAGGTAAATAGCTCTGTGGTGGTCGTCGCTGGGCATGGGGATTGGATGGGGATAACGCTGCGTGTTCCCTTCCCTGTTTTGGCCTTTTTGTTGTTGTCTTTGTTTTAAATTAGAGATGATTTACAGTGTTGTATTAATTTCTACCGCAGAGCAAAGTGATCCATTACCCATATATATATATATATCCTTTATTCCTTTCCATTATGGCTTATCACAGGTTGTTGAATACAGTTACTCATGCTATAGAGTAGGACCTGCTTGTTTATCCATTCTATGCTGTAGGTAATGGTTTGCATCTGCCAACTTCAAACTCCTACTCCAGCCTCCCTCCTCTCCCCTCCCCCTTGGCAACCATAGTCTGTCCTCTATGTCTGCAAGTCTGTTTCTGCCTCATAGGTAAGTTCATTTGTCATATTTTAGATTCCACGTGCAAGTGATACCATACGGTATTTGTCTTTCTCTTGCTGACCTACCTCACTTATTATGATAATCTCTAGGTCCACCCATGTTGCTGCAAATGGCATTATTTCATTCTTTTTCATGGCTGCATAGTAGTCCATTGTGTGTCTGGACCATATCTTTGTCCATTCATCTGTGGGTGAACGTTTAGTTTCTTTCCATGTGTTGGCTGTTGTGAATAGTGTGGCTGTGAAAGTCTGGGTGCAAATATCTTTTTCTTTTTTTTTTAAGAAAAATATTTATTCTTAGTTGATTAATGATTGCTTTACAATATCTGTTTGATTTCTGTCATGCATCATCATGAATTGACCATCTGGGTGCATATATCTTTTTGAGTTAAGAGTTTTGTCCAGGTATATGCTCAGGGGTGTGGAGTTGCTAGATCATATGACAATTCTGTTTTTAGCTTTTTGAGAACCTCCATACTGTTTGCCACAGTGACTGCCCCAGCTTACAGTCCTACCATCTTGTTCAGTGTTTTGAAGAAGAGGAAGTTATAGCTGTTTACTCTCTCACATTTCCTCCATTCTGTCACAGTTCTTCCTTGAGATGGATTTCTGTGACTCAATCTTAGCAAAATTAAATTTTAAGTGGCTTCTGCACCGTGCCCCTTTGGAAGTTTTGGTATCATTGGTGGTGGTTTAATTGCTAAATTATGTCTGAGCCTTGCAACCCCATGGACTAAGGTCTCTGCCCAGCTCTTCTGTCCATGGGATTTTCCAGGCAAGAATACTGGAGTGGGTTGCCCTTTCCTTCTCCAGGGGATCTTCCCGACCTGGGAATCGAACCCAGGGGCTCCTGTACTGCGGGCAGATTCTTTACCAACTGAGCTACAAGGGAAGCATTTTGTGTCACCATTTCCCCCTGAACTGAAGTGCTAGCAAAAGGGCAAAGTGAGTGCAGAAGGCAAGGTATCAGCTCTCACCAGGAACAACACATTTGACATGGGACGTGGCATCACCTGAAATACTGAGCTTATTGTTTGTTTTCAGTGTATGTTAAGAAAGATGGTTAGCAACAGTAAAGGAAAACATGGCTTAGTAAACAGTCTTGAGTCTTGTTAGAGAAGAAGGCCCTTGGAGAAATCCAAGGTTTAGGAGATGATCAATGAGGGACTGTTTGGTGGCTGTGACCGTTAAGTAAAAGCACATACGTAAATACCAGGTGAAAGCCCGGGCGTGTTCTTGCCTGGCTGTAGAGAAGCAGTCAGCCAGTTGGCTGTGGCCGTTTAATTTCCTCACAGTCTCTTGAAATTTCATTTTCTTTCTTAGCAAACTAATGGTGCTTTTTTTTTTTTTAAAACATGTTGGGTATTTTTGTATCATTCATGCATCCATTGATCAAAAAGTATAATGGCAGCCACTGTGCCAGGCATTATAGAGTCAATGCTGAAACAAACGTAGTTCCTCCCCTTTTAGAACTAGTGGAGAAATGTGCAGAATTAGCAAACCATTACAGTAGACTGTGATTTAAAATTTTTTTTTTTTTTTGCTGTGCTAGAGCAAGTAGAGAGTACTGTGGGATCAAGTTTCTGGAACCTTGACTTCTTTGACTTTTTATGTTTCTTTTTGTGTGTGCGCATGTGTTTACGTGGTTTTGGGTTTGCTTTGTCCGCAGAATTCTTTGCTCAGCTCAGCACAAGTGTGTGCACCCTGGCCCTCAACAGCAGTTTGATGGATCTGGTGCACTATACGAGACAGGGTTTCCAGCGGCTAAAACAAGTAACCAAAACACCTTAACGGAGGCCCAGGTGGATTCAATGCCTTGGGAACTATTTTGCACATTGGGAGCCTCAAAACAGTCCAGATGTTTGTCTCTTTAGAATACCAAACTCAAGAAGAGAAGCACCGGGAGATGGCCAGGACGTTTGTTCACTGAAACTCGAGAACTGTGAACTCGTTGGTTGGACAGGATGGTCTTGCAGAAGCAGAGAGGAAGGAGGCTGGCCTCAGAGATGATCTTGCCTTTCCTAACTAAAGGATGGAAGTGCAATGCAGCCTGAGTGGGCATATTCTTGGTCTAGAAACATTTCCATATATTTTTTAACCAGCAGGATGCCAATGAAATGAGGAGAAGCAATTTCAGCTCTGAAACCAAATTCACATCATCTCAGTAGCCATGTTCGTTCATTCCCGGAAGGAAATTTTTTTTTTTTTTAAACCAGTGAATTGTGGTGTAGGGTTTTGTGGGTAATTTGTTTTTTTAAGTTGTGGGGGAGTATTTGTTTAAAAAATTCTAATGGTCATCTGTAAACTGTGAGTTGTCTAGGACTCCGCTGTACTCCCCTTTCTGACAGTGAACGGTGGCTCTGATAATACCAGGTGTTGTCCTAATATATAAAATTGAAAGCACCCCCAATGCCAGGACTCTGCACGAGCAGCCCAGCCCCAAGTCCCCGTTCCTGTGCCGGAAGGCGGCCCTGAGGGGGCTGTCGCATCTGCATCTCCACCTCCGTCACCGTCACCGTCTGCATCTCCACGGACCACCTGCTGCGGAGGACCTAGTGCTGCTGTTCCCATCCCCTGCTCCAGCGAAAGGCAGTCTCATTGACTGTATTCTGCCTTTTCTACTTTGGGGAAGAAGGGAACCAACACTTACCCGTGGCCAGAGGGTTGAAATGCTTCTTAATTTTTGTGAAGTAGAGCTGGATTTTGAGGTGCTGCTCTGTGGCCTACTTATGTGGAAACTTACCTTGTCTAACCGACTCAGAGTTTTGTCAGCGAACAAAGAAAAAGGAAATCTACTTGTTAGAGAGGCTATATTTTTCTGCTACGAATTACTCTATATTTATAGCAAAACTAGACTTTGAGAGCCCTTGATTGTCTTTGTCTAGGGGAAATTAACTCCCTGAGAGGCTGTGGAGATTTGGGGTAGTTAATTAGACTTAAAAAAGTAATAATAATAAAGTCACCGCATGCCTTCACTCCAGAGTGCACACTGTCAGCTGGATTTGATTAGATTGAAGAGGATCTGTGGCCTTCCTGTAAGTTGTTTTTGCCAGATTCTATACATTAAGCCAAGTTTATTTTGAATGATCTAAAAGTGGGGGGAAAAAAGAACAACAAAAATAAGAAACCCCAAAATTCCCACATATCCATAAGCACAGATTTTTTTCATTGAAACCTTGAGGGTTATTATTGGGAGCATTATTATGAATGTAGTGTTTTTAGAAGCCAATTCTTTTTGTCCCTTTTAGAAGTAGAAGTTGCACATGTATTACAATTGAGGAGTGTCATCGCTACAATTGGTTTATTATTCTTCCTTCATCCCATTCCACTCCCCTGCGTGTTGTTTCCTCCCAAGCGTGTTGGACATTGTCATATTTATTTATTAGTGACGAAAGGAGTGCCATCTTTATTTATAATGAAGAGGTCTAAAGTCCATACGATGAATGTAAGAACTTTCTTGGTCATTTGCTAACTATGTAAAAGGGATGTACAGAGGACAGGAGTGATGCTTATTTTTTGCAGTATAAATTGTTTGTGTGAAGCTCTTCCTTCCATGTCGTTTATTATCCAGCCTGTTCTTTCGGTTATCGCCAGCTTAGGTTAGAGCGAGAGAATCACAGCAGCAGTAATAACTGCTGTGCGGTCTTGACAGACCGATGTCGTCTCTTGCTGCTCTAAAGCAGAGCCACGGGCCTTTTTAAACTGCCCGTTTAAAAAGCAGCCTGTCACGTGAACAGTAACTGCCTGGAAGGTTGTGTGCTCGCCCGCTGTGTGTCCATCTCCTGTGTGGGAGACAAGACACCAGAGTCAGGCTTCTGTGGTTACTAAACACCTTTTTCCGCTCTCACTCCCTTGGCCATTCCCGGCCCCTTCACCCCATCGCTCCCCAGGACAAGCCGCTTGTCTGTATGGAAGGGTGCGTTCTTAAGGACAGGCTCTGATACACGCGGACCGCTCTGAGTGTGTGTGTCTCGGCAGGAGCCAAGTGCCCCCGAACTGAAGACATTTCCAAGTCAGTTTCCCAGCCATTTCTAGAAGAGGCGATTGCTTTTTCAGCGGCCTTATTCTTTGTGTGTGTGTCTTTTCCACCCTGACCTTTATATGAAGATTTTATTTGTCCCTTGCAGAGATCAGTTTGTACTATTTTGATCATGGAGTATTTCGGATTCTTAACTGCAACATGCATTGTACCCAAAAGAATTCTTAATGGCAACTTTTAAAATAGAGTGTGTAAAAGGATAGTGGCCAATAAATCCTTAATGTTCATGTCTTTTCACTGTTACAGTTGTATATAGAAACCTATAGGATTTTTAAGTCATATGCACTTTTTCATTGCATGCTTAATTTCCCAAAGGCAAAATTTGTACTGCAGTAGATAATTGAAGGGAGTAGATTATAAAATTAAGCCTTTGAATATGTGAAGTTCTCATAACAACCGTAATAGTACATCACAGTGAGGCAAATGCAGAACATCTTGCATGAAAAATAGAGTGTACAAATTTTGCCTTTGGCACTACAGTTTCGTGTTTGTGTGTGTGTGTGTGTGTGTGTGTGTGTGTGTGTGTGTGTGTCTGTCAATCTTTACTAGGAAACGGAAGAACACTGTTTTACTTATAAAATGTTGAATGTTTCTGTCCTTCCTGAAGATAATTAAAATGTGAATCACTGAATTTAAGATTTTAGCCAGACTGAGGGCTCTGATAAACAAGGAAAGACATTTCACTGAAATTTACCAAATTACACTGGGTTAAGACTGTGAAAACGCTGGCCATGTGCCATCTATGGTAGAAATGGGAGGGTCCACCTGGCATATTATCAGGAGCAGAGCTACAGCAGAAGGATGACTTATCTGATTTAACCGCAGTACTGAATGGAAAAAGCATCTTTTTCTTTTTTAACAAAAGGATCTTTATTTTATAATGTTTTGACCAAAATGTTTAACTATTTCCCCAAGACATATTGGACCTCGTTTATCTTCCTCATCTGTGTCCTTTAATTCCCAATCTTGGGATGTTTAGAAGCTAACAAACTACCCCTTTCTGGCTAAAAACTTGCCTTAATTGGTACCTCAAATATTAATGTCAGTTCTTGATCTTACTATTTTATGATCCCTGTTCAATAATTTTTAGAAGCAAAAAAAAAAAAAGAAAAACCATCGTGCCCTCCAATGAAAGGAAATGTGTGTGTGGACATGCGTACACAGAGAATAGGAGGCTGGCTGAATTGGATGTGTTTATTGTGCCTTTGTTGACAGAACTGGATTTTGGAATAATGCTGTATTCATTTTGCCATGGCTTTAAGAAACATCAGATGGGACTTGCACCTTTTTCTCTTCTGTTCTCATAAAGTTGGAGGTGTATTTGTGCATCTTTTATGTAAATGAATCAAATCAGGCTTTGATTCCTTACCTCCCACCACACAGTCTACTTTTTGCTCAAAGATTTATTTTCCCAGACACTACACAAAATCTGTGAAAAACTTTGTCACTCCATCTATTACACTCTTTACTGCCAATTAGCAATATTTAAATGTTGCTGGAATATCTGGCTGCCTTTTAGAAGCACAGGTGTAGAGGTATGTTCGTTGTGGCTGGGTGGGGGTAGGGGGTGTCGGGGCAAGAGCGGTACTGGGTCCCTTTTTCTCTAGCGAGTTGCCTCTTGTTTTTGGTTCTGCTTAGAATTTGTAGATTTTCTTTTTTCACTATAGTTTTCTTTTGTCATTTTGTCGGTAGGAGGAGGCGGAGTGGCGGAGTAAGATGGAGTGTGGGGGATTGTCCAACAAACATGACAAGTGGTATTTCTACCATATAAACTTCAACTATTCAGTCCCCTTGTGTCAGTCACTGAAAATCTGGGAATGAATTGTGACCACTGGCCATGTTCGTTAGTTCTTATTTATGAGGAGTTGACAAGCACCGTCTACCACGTCTCTTAAGGTGACTGTAAATTTCCCGCTGTCCCAGGGAAAGACATTATATTCTGTTCCATGGTGTGCTGGATAGCAACAGGTACTCTGATGGGTTGAGAAGTTGCCCAAGAGGACAGACAGGAAGCGTACAGCCCCCCGGGAGCCAAGATGTTGTTATTCTTTCGGCCTGAAAGGACAAGGGAGTAGACCACTGGGGCTGGCCACGCTGCGCTGGTCAGACCAGGCAGCGGCTGACCTAAGCAAGATAACTTGCTTTGCTCAAAAGTAGATGTTGAAGCGATGCTTAATACAGGCAGTATTACCTTTTGTTAATTAACTTTTGTTTAGTGACAGAAGGCAGGATCTGCCTTTTGTTCAGGCCATCGACATGTATTGTTAAGCCTGCACACCCCCTCCTCAGATACCAAGTGTACACTGTTCATGTTGGTGTGTGTGTGTTTATACGCATGTGTCCCAAATCGTGCGTGTGTGTTTCTTCTGAATGTGATCATGTTTTGGATGACACCTGAGCAGGGTTGCCTTTTTTTTTTTATTTATTACCATTATATATTATATTATATATTTTTTGCTTTCTTGTAACTTTAGAGGAAAGTCAAATGTTGGTATTATTAAAATTGTTTAAAAAAGAATGAATTGTCCAGTCGATCAATGAAGGTCACTGGTCTCTCTCTAAAATAATATGAACTTTTCTTTAATTATTGTGTAATAAGGTGCCAGCTATCTAGTCCACACAGTGATTTTGTACGTAGGATAGGGAAGCAGTGACGTGCCCAATGGGAAGTTGTGCAACATAGAAAAAAGGACTCTATGTGTTTTATCTACTTCAGCAATGGAACTGCGACCTGGGGCTTTTGTGAATAAAATTTAGCTGCCTTGTATAGTCCTTTGAAAGAGACATACGTGATCTGTGAGAATTATAGTTTTTTTTTTCTTCTAGAAGAAAAATTTGCAAAAGATCTTTCCAAAGATAATGTGCCACAGATCTTTTGTTTATTGTTCTCTGTAATGAGGATTCATTGCTGTTTAAAAAAACATGTAATTGACTTGTTCGTCTTCAGATTCTTTACTTTTCACTAGAGGATCGAGCTGTAAAAAAAATAATAATAATAAAAATTTAGAGAAATCATTGGCGTGGAATGCATGCTTTTACTTTGCCTGTAATTGTAAAGGAATGCCTAAAATTGGTATGGGTAGTTACCACTCACAGCCCAGGAGAGTCTCATGTGGAATAATTTGCCTTTATTCACAGTATGTTTTGTTGAAATGGGAAAGGGTAGCAAATCCTCCTGTTCAGTTTAGTTTCAAGATCTCATTCACAAACAAGCCTAATGCCACCAGTATTAGGTTGCTTATCCTAACATCAGCTGCCAGGTGCATGTAACCACATTTGCCTCTTTGCAGTTTGTTTGCAGGGTGTGGGTGGACATATTTGTAGAATGTTGATACTGGAAAGGCTCTAAAGGCCATCTGTTTCCCTTCCCTTTACCACCCAAAAAGGAATAATACTCCACATGCTGAAATAGGACTGTCTAATTCAAATCCCGGCTCTCTGGTCTGCTGTGTGACCATGCGCAACCTGTCTGGGCTTCTTTTCTCATCAACGAAAACCAATTTGATATCTACTTAGTAAGGTATGAGCACATTAGATGGTGTATAGAGAGTGCTTAGTCTAGTGCTTCTGCCTTAAACACTCAGACTGGTGGCTTTTTAAAACTTCCTCCCTCCCCTCACTGTACCACAGTATTCCCACAGGTGACCTTTCAGTCTCTGACTGAACACTGATAAAGACCTTGCTACCTACCGCTCCTACTTTGATTTTTTGTTCTTCCTTGCATTTGGCTGACCTCTACTTTTATCTGTCCTCATGAATAAACAGGGACCTACCTACCCTTGGCAAGCTTACAGTAGAGCTGACAGCCAGCAATGACGGTGTAAGTGTGCAGGGGCAAGTGGGCGGAAAGGGGGTGATGTAGTTCCGATTAAGAGAAGCTCAGACAAAAGCTATCACTTGAACTAGGCCTTAAAAAATGGGTCTGAATTTTCACAAAATTTTGCCATTCGTCATAGCTTGTCTATTATGAGTTTTCTGTAGTCGTTCGTTGTATGTTTGTAACCAGTTTATTTAATACCAACTACCCTGCTAAACACTGAGATTATCTCTAATTTGGAGTAAGTATAAAGGATGCTTCCATAGCCATCCCTGAATCAAACTAGTTGGGCAGATTCAACAGTATTTCCCCATGCTTTATGTAAATGGGTGCGTGTGTCTTATATTTCGCCCCTAAAAACATCACTGTGCATTTCCTAGGACATTTTCCAGCAGAACCACAATGTCGTCATAGCAGTGAAGAAAATTTCTCAGCATCTAATATTCGGTTCAGACTCGAATTTCTTTAATCATCCCTTGAAAAGGTCTTAAAACAGTTTTGTTTTGTTTTTTTCTGAGCCAGGACTCAGTCAAGTTTCAGGCATTACAATTTGTCATTAGGTCTCTTTTATTAGTCCAGAACAACAGCAGCAGCACAGAACACACTTTTCTAATAATGTCCTCTATCTTGGATTTGTTTTTTTCCCTATGTGTCCTCCTATTACTGTTGCTAACTTCAAGTCTGTGGTGAGGATACAGTCGCCAAAACTCATAAATATGGGCTTTGTCCTGTACCAGCCATGTCTCACTTAGAGGTTTTAGCATACACTGATAATCTGGTCCTTTACTAACCATGGGTATTATGTTTGGAAAACATGAAAAAGTGACCCGATTTGCTTGGTGGGAAATCTGATAGTTTCATTTACATTTCATTCTTATGGTGCTGAGTATGTTTTTCATTACATAAGAAGCTGCCATTTGTAGTGCAAGAGGTTAGGCAGGAACAATACTTGAGACCCAATTCAAGAGCCTAGCTGGATAGCTATGGGGTAAGTTTTCATTTAAGTCATGTGGGATGAGTTCATCATTAATTAATTTCATTAATGAAGGAAGAGGATGCTGAGCAGTTTTAAAAAAACAAGTTATTCCTCCAGGATATTCATCTTTATCCTTTTATTATATGTATTCAGGATATTAACCTCTTGCTCTGTTGTTAATATTCTCTCCAAATTATCTTTTGCTTTGCATTTTTTATTGTAGCATTTTTAAACGAAGTTTGTTGAGTCTTAAGTAGGCCAGCTTCTACCAACCTCTTTGCAGTTTCTGCCTTTGGTATCTCAAGGTATGTAAGGACTGTTTGCCAGACACTGGAAGACAATTTTACTCCTGATCACCGGGAACAACTTGAAGGTAAGACACAAACCCCTCTGTGTGTCCTTTTGTCTTTTCGTAAGTATTTAGGCACTTTTGGAGCCTCAGTTATTTAAATGAATATTTGTTCACTATTTGCCATGGTCGTAGGGGATGTGAATTGTCACAGTCCAGGCCACTTTAAATTAGGACCCCGAAGTGGTGTTCAAAACTCTTCAGCCCATTTTAAACAGCTCTGAAGGCCAGTGGCTCTTTACCCAAATATAATCAGAGGTTTATCTGCTCTTCTGGTTGTGATTAGATAACTGTACCCCTCTAGCATGTTTTGTCTTAGGCTTCTTTCAGTGCTTGTGGTTTCTCCACAGACCATGCTCAGCTGAAAGCCAAAACTCTAGCGAGACCTCTAGGCTCTGATAATAAAGACCTGTGCCCTTTGGACAGACTGAGGGGCAGGCCTTGAAATGCTCTATAAACAGACAGTTCTATTATAGCTTGAAAAGACCATGTGCCTGCTTCAGATAAGTGCCATTTTCTACTCCCGGGGCCCAGCCCCAACATCTCATTTACCTTATTTCACATGTAGGAGACAGAAACAATTATGGGTTTGCATCTCTCCACTGCTAAATATTCCTGTAAATTATCACTTGTGCCACACACACACACACATTTCTACGTATCTACACACTGCTATTGGAAAACCAATTGTACTCAGTCGCATGGGTTTTAGGAAAAGGTCTTAAGTTAACCGTTCAACTCCCTGCTTTCTCATCTTTATTCTGTAGTCTCTGAAGAGAGTTCTCCTCCTGCAGGTAGGTCTTAGTACACAAGGTCACCACTGAGGACTTAACAAGCCTTTCAAGGGAATAAGTGACTGGGTAGAGCGGTTTTGCAGCTCTCTGAAGCCTACATAGCTAAGGATCATTTTGGAATTAAAAATTTTTTCATTTATTTTTGGCTGTGCTGGGTTTTTGTTGCTGTGCGAGGGCTTACTGTGGCAACCAGGGGCTACTCTCAAGCTGTGTTACGCAGGCTTCTCATCGCAGTGGCTTCTCGTTGCAGAGCCCGGGCTCTAGACACGAAGGCTTCAGCGGGAGTTGTGGTGCACAGGCTTAAGCCCCTTTCCGCATGTGGGATCTTCCCAGACCAGGGATCGAATCTGTGTCCCCTGCATTGGCCAGCAGATTCTTTACCACTGAGCCACCAGGGCAGCCCCAGTTTGGAAGTTTTTGAAAGGTGGCTTTCAAACTGATTTACAAATAGATGACACAGAAGCACATAGAGCAAAAAAAAAAGCCTAAGAGCAAGTCGACTTTATCCCTTTCTCCCCAGAGTAAACCACCATCAAGCCTGATGCATCTCCTCCTTCCAGGACCTTTGGGCACTTATTTTTAAACACAAATCTGGATGAACTATATTCAGGCTTTTCCCCACTCTCTGTCTTCTATGTGAACCATTTTGGCTGTAAAATAGTGTGCAAGTGAAGATAAATCATTTACTTAAACATTATCCCTTTATGCACACAAGCCACCCCTGTGTTCGTCACTCAGTTGTGACTCTGTGACCCCGTGGACAGTAGCCCGCCAGGCTCCTCTGCCCATGGGATTCTCCAGGCAAGAATGCTGGAGTGGGTAGCCATGCCCTCCTCCAGGGGATCTTCCCGGCCCAGGGGTCTGCAGGCGGATTCTTGAGCATTTGAGCCCCTGGAAGCCACCCTGGCCCAGTTATTCCGCTGTCGCCAACAGTGCTGAACTGAGGGTTCGTTCTTGGTCCACATATTGTCTCACATTCTTAAAAGTGTTGGAGTGAAAGTGAAGCCGCTCAGTCGTGCCCGACTCTTTGCGACCCCATGGACTGTGGCCTACCAGGCCCCTCCGTCCATGGGATTTTTTCAGGCACAAGTACCAGAGTGGGTTGCCATTCCCTTTTCCAGGGGATCTTCCTGACCCAGGGATCGAATCTGAGTCTCCTGCATTGCAGGCAGATGCTTTACCCTCTGAGCCACTGGGGAAGTGCTACCATAGGATAAATTTCTGAAAGTGGGAATGTCTGGGTCAAAAGACAGACTAATTAAAGAATTTTTTTGTTACCAAACCACTTCTCCCAAAAAGCTCTTATACCAACTGTGGATGAGCTTATGCTCTCGCCCGCTTTGATTGCAAAGTAAAAGTGTGTCACTACCTCAATTTGCATTCTCCGACATCTGAAATTAACCATTTTGCCACAAACTTATTTGGCCGCTTGGCATTTGATTCTGTGGAGTGTGTAGTCCTATATTTAGCTCATTTCTGTGAGATTAGCTTTTCCTTCTCATTTGTAAATTAAGAAACTTGGACTAGGTTTTTGATGACATGACTCTTCCCAAGTCTGTTCTGTTACCTGCAGCTTGGGAGACATCACAGGCCGCTTACAACATTTCCCATCGTTTCTAACGCTGGAGGCCAGGGCCAGTGTCTGGGTGAGTGAAACTCCATTCATATCACTGACATGGGTCCTTAGGGTTTGAAGCTCCATTCATCTTTAAAACTTACTTCTTGGTCCAAGCAAATGCCATTCATCCTGGATGGAAGTGGAAGTTGTAAAATACTGGTGAAGTTTTGAAACCCACTGGAGGTACAGGATGAATTTCACCATAGGTTTCTCTGTGGCCCACATGGATCTAGTCTAAAATTTCATTGTGATACGTCACACCTGTGCCTTACTTGACTAGTCCCATTTTCTTTCCTTCCTTCACTGGGTCTTTGTTGCATACGCTTTGCCAGGTTGTGGTGAGTGGGATACTCTCTAGTCTCACTGTGGCGGCTTCTCGAGCATGGGCTCGAGCTGAGTGGGCTTCAGAAGTTGCAGTTGTGGTCCACGGGCTTAGTTGCTCCTCAGCATGTGGGATCTTCCCGGACCAGGGATTGAGCCTGTGTCTTGTTGCAATGGAAGTGTGGCATCTTAAGCCACCGGACCACCAGGGAAGTCACTCTCTCGATTTTAAATAAAGGTGAAAGGCAAGGGAAGACTGTAATCTTTCATCCCTGTGAGATTTTTCTCCCACCCACTCAGAATGCATGTTGGCATAAAGCGCACATCAGGGTACCCAGCTTCTGAACCGCATGTCTTTTCTTCATGCGGGTGACAGGTAACTTCAAATCAGGTATTTTTCCATTCGAACATCTACTGTCCTGGCCTTCAGTGGCCCTCTCTAACCTAGGTGCTATTTTAAAGCCAACCAGTGTGGGTACACTGATCAGATTATTTCAAGCTGGACAGCACGGCATAAACCAGCTTATCTGCTAGGCAGAGGACAACACTCCTCGTATGCCCGTGTGCTGGCCCTGAATTCCCCACAGCAAAGCAGAGCCCCCTGGCCTTTTTTCCTTTCATTCACTACATCCATGATACCTTCCCATCCCTTTTGCACAATGGACCTGTAAAGTGAAATATGGTCAGAATGTGTGTTAAACCTTGGGTGCTGTGTACTTTCCACAGTCGTTTTTGTTTTTTTGGCTGTGTTGGGTCTTCGTTGCTGCCCCCGGGCTTTCTCTAGTTACACAGCGAGAGGGTGCTTCTCATTACAGTGGCTTCTCTCGTTACAGGGCACAGGCTCTCGGGCGTGTGGGCTCAGTAGCTGGGGTGCCCAGGCTTAGCTGCTCTGTGCATTCCATGTCCCCTGGGTTGGCAGGTGGATTCTTTACCATAGTCCAGCAGAGAAGGCCTGTGGTGTGCATTTTTAAAAACCTTTCGAATTAGTCATTTCATTATCATACTTTACAGATGATGAGGTTTAGGTTCATATATCCATGGTCAAGCAGCTAGTAATAGGTGAAACTCAGGTTATGATATGGGACTTGAAGTTATAAATGAAATTTTGCTTAGAGGGAACTAAAGAAAATGTCTTTTATAAATAGCTGTTTAAATGTCATCCATAACATCCACAATTAGTCTCCTAACACTGTTAACATTTAACTGTTTTTGCACTTCACTAGAGACAATCAGGAAAACTGGATTGTGAGCAGGAATTTTAGGTTTTATAAAGCAGGAAGTCCTGAGAATCTTGCCATCATAGAAACTTATGGAGCACAACAGGAGGTACCCCGTCTGATGTTGCTATACGTGTTGTTCTGTGGATTTTCACCATTTATCAGAACTAGTCAAGACAACAGCATCCAGTGACTTGAGATCAACAGGTTTTCTTCTTAATAAAGAGAAATAGGGACTGGCGCTCCAATGGTTAGGACTCTGCTCTTTCACAGCCCAGGGTTCAATCCCTGGCAGGGGAACTAAGATCTCATAAGTTAAGTGGCACAACCAAATTAAAAAAATAAAATAGAATAAAATTTGATGTGATAAACCCTTAAAGAAATTAGCATAAAGTCATGAACACTGTAAAGTAACC
This sequence comes from Antilocapra americana, assembly GCA_007570785.1. Taxonomy (NCBI): domain Eukaryota; kingdom Metazoa; phylum Chordata; class Mammalia; order Artiodactyla; family Antilocapridae; genus Antilocapra; species Antilocapra americana. Next base: position 5,225,153 of record ML660770.1, on the reverse strand, counting down.
TGTAACGTTAAATTACCAGCAAATATAAAATGGCTAAAACGGGTAGCAGCATGAATTTCCCTGGGGTCCTGCAAGTTTGAGAGTAAAGGGACCAAATAAAACTTTAACTCAGAAACTGAAGACTTTGAGTATCTTGGGCCCCAGCTTTCATCCATGTCTAGGCAAAACCACTGTCATGTTCTGTCTTGTCAAGTTACCTCAAGGTCGGGGACTGTATTTATTTCCTCATCTGTAACTAAAAAAAGGAGTTGAAATAAATGATATCCTAAGGTCTACATAGTGAAAATATTAATAATCAAACATTCCCTATTAAACATGAGTTAAAAGACTTGATCACAAGTTTATAAACTCGTCTTAAACTGTAGAACTGGACAGGCAAGCATACACACAACCCTATTTACTTTATAAATAGTTTTTCTGGAAAGACTTAAACAATACCCTTCATATAAATCACCAGACTTGGTTGCAAAACAAAGGCAGAAGATAAAAACTGTCCTCATTAAATAGTAGTATCTCCATATGTTCTGGCAGTGAGGACATCAGATTATGAACCCTTTGAAAGGTGACATTCATTACATTTGAAAGACGACATTCATTACATTTTAAAGTTTTGATGCATGTTTAAAATTGTTTTAATTCTCGAATATCAATTTCCCTCCTATCCAATGTGTATTCTGAAGTCAAATAAACTATGTATCACCTCCCCTAAATCTTATACCCCTTTATCCACTCAACGAATAACCTCATTTCATTTACTGTAGAGCAGGATTACTGTGTAGTCAAGTGTCACAGGCGGATGGTCTGGCCTCTCCTCTCGCCTCCATTTGACTGAAGCAGTAAATCAGCCGCGGGCCGGCCCATCCATCATGCTTTCTACTACTTTGTACTCAGGCATGTGTGTGTGTGTGTGTGTACACACACACACATACACACACCTGATCATTTTACAAACATGTCAAGAGAGAAAAATGCATTGTACTAAGGCCTAAGAGGTTAGGGAAATTTCAAATTTCACATAGGTACTGGGTTGGCCAAAGAGTCCCTTCTACCCTAATTTCCTGAAGCCACATCTTTACTTCACAGATACACATTCCTTAATCCAGTGGCTGGCCAGGTTCCTTCCTGAGCTCAATTTCTTCACGATCTTTAATGTGCCTAGTGCTCTCATTGCTCGAGAGCCCCAAGAGCCTGGGGCAGCTGAGACCCATTCTCTACAAGTTTTACAGCTCTCTACAGGCATATTTATAAAGTGTTACCTGAAAATACCAGGAGCCTCCAGACATTCCATTTGTGTGCAATTCATTAAAAGGAATTTACATTCGTTCACGGGTAAGAATTGTTTACTTCTCTGGCTGTCGGTTGAAAGGATGTGGTAAGTTTGAGTCAACAGAACTGTCTCTGGCCTTATCCTCCCCATCTTCATAGGCATTAGCCACTCCACAGGTGTAAACCTTTACGCCACGAGACACTGAGTGTGTAATGTAGACGAGATCCGAAGCACAAAACCTTGGTTTGATTATAATGCACCTCCAGGGATTAAGTAAAAGCCACAGCCAGGTTCTGAAGATTATTACAAAAGGTAATTAGGAAACCATTTTGGACCTGAGCCTCAAATTGCTCTCAGTGAGCTAAACGATGCAGGGACAACCTGAAACGCATGTGAATGTTAACACGTTGTAGCTTCAAGCTTCTGATTAATGCCCTTTTCCCAAGTGTAATGTGAGGACCGCACCACTAGAGAGCAGCCACTTCCCTGGACCATAACGAAGGCCCAGCCCACGGCTGCATTTGACTGGAGTGTTGAAGACTCTCCAAAGACCCTTGAACTGTGAGGAGGTCGAATCAGTCAATCCTAAAGGAAGTTAACCCTGAATATTCATTGGAAGGACTGAAGCTCCAGTATTTCAGCCACCTGATGCAAAGAGCCGACTCACTGGAAAAGACTCTGATGCTGGGAAAGATTGAAGGCAGGAGGAGAAGGGAGGAACAGAGATGAGATGGCTGGATGGCATTACCAACTCAGTGGACAGGAGTTTGAGCAAACTGAGAAAAGTGAAAGACAGGGAAGCCTGGCGTGCTGTAGTCCACGGGGTCTCAAAGAGTTGGACACAAATAAGTGACTGAACAACAACTATTTCCTTTAGCAAAAAAATGCTGTTAAATACACTGGTTTAATCACGAGATACCACTTCACACCCAGGAGAATGGCTGTAATCAGCGAGACAAAGGGTTGGAGAGGATGATGAGAAAGCAGAAACCTCCTGTACTGATGGAGATATAATATGGTTCAGCCCCTGTGGGTAACCGTAAAACCAGCAATCCCACTTGGGTGAACTTGCCCAAGATACATGAAAACATGTTCTCATGTACATGTTTATGAACGTTCATGGCAGCATTTATGCATGATAGCCCCAGACTGGAAACTGAAATGACCAACTGGTAAGTGGCTGAACAATGTGAGACAGAAGACTGTTCGGTATTAAAAACACTACAGTACAGGCGGCATGAACCTCAACTTTATGCTGAGTGAAACAGCCAGGTACAAAATGCTATATAGTGAGTTTGATTTCATTTACATGATATACTCAGAAAAGGCAAGTATATGGACAGAAACCGCATTAGTGGTTGCTTTGAGTGAGAGGCAGGGAGCAAAAGAGGGAAGGAGTGAAGACTGATCCCAAGAGGGGCTCATGAAAATCTGGGGAGCATGATGAAAATGAACTAAATCTGGGTTATGGTGATGTTGGCACGTGCGCTGTAGTCAGTTCAGTCCTGCCCAGTTCTTTGCGACCCCATGGACTGTAGCCCACCAGGCTCCTCTGTCCATGGGATTCTCCAGGCAAGAATAATGGAGTGGGTTGCCATGCCCTCCTCCAGGGGATCTTCCTGACCCAGGGATCGAATCCGCACCTCTTATGTCTCCTGCGTTGGCAGGTGGGTTCTTTACCACTCGTGTGACCTGGGAAGCCCTGATTTGACACAACTCTATATATTTACTAAACCATAGATTGTAAACCTAGTGGGTCGGTTTTTTATCATATGAATTACAATTCAATAAACCTGGCTCCTAAGCAAGCACACGAATTTAGTACTGCATTAAAATACGTACTGAGAAATGAAGCGAGGAGGAGGAGGAACGTAGAGGACTGTTAGAACGTAGTACAAATAGCCACTGTGTTGTTCAGTCCTGAGCGCTGGTCTCCAGACAGGAAAAAAAGATCATTGTTTGCAGACGAATAGGGGGAAATCAGGGAAATTTGTGGCCAGGTAGGAACTTTATTACTTTGGCCAAACGCCAAAGCAGAAACATTTTTTTTTTAAACAAAGGGAGGTTGCAAAGTCTCAGGCAGAACACAAATATTTTCTAAATCTCTATCAATATTTTGAAGGGATTTAGCACACTGCTGTTAAAAGGTACTGGTGTATATAATAAAATCACATACTTGAGACATTCAGGGCAGAGAAGCACAAAGTAATAGACACAGCTATCCCAAGGAAACTTACAGGTTTATGAATTTAAAACTCCCCATTTAAATTTGAGAAAAAATTTCAGGCATGACAAATATATGGGACCAAAAAGCTTCTTAAGGTCTACTAAGATACTCAACAGGTACGTTTCACAGAGGGGTCTAGTACCATATGGGCTTCCCTGGTGGCTCGGCGGTAAAAGAATCCACCTGTCACGCGGGGCACTCGAGTTCAAGCTCTCAGTTCAATCCCTAGGTCATGAAAATTCTCTGGAGAAGGGAATGGTAACCCACTCCAGTATTGCTGTCTGGGAAATCCCACGGACAGAGGAGCCCGGTGGGCTACCATCCATTGGGGTCGCAGGAGTCGGACACAACTTAGCAAGTAAACCATCACCACTGGTAAAATTTCTGACCACTTAATCCTCACCCTTCCAAAAGCATAAACCAGCCAGGGCAAGGAGGATAAAAAAACTTTTAACCTGTGCATAATATCCTAATCAAAATAGGTTTTTCAGGAACCCCACAATTTAAGCAGGTATGAGACCTCAGCACTGTTAATAACAACTGAGCTGGTATGTATGTGTATGAGCAACCAGGATGCTGAACCACAAGAGAGCCAAAGGCACTCCCTGAGAGACTCGGAGGTCCAGCCCCAGAGCAGCACTGGAAGGTGGAAGGTGCTTTGCCTTCTTTGATAGCAACAGGACCAAGGGTCTGAGGCAGGTCTGAAAGGGCTGGAGTTGTCTGGGCCTCATCAACTCTTCAAAACTAATCAGTGAAAGTTGAAATTGACGATAAAGCCCCTGAAGTTAAGCGTTAGTTGCTCAGTTGTGTCTGACTCTGCGATCCCATGGACTGTAGCCCACCAGGCTCCTCTGTCCATGGAGTTCTCCAGGCAGAAATACTGGAGTGGGTGGCCATTCCCTTCTCCAGGGGATCTTTGAGACCTAGGAATTGAACTAGTCACTTACATTGCAGGCAGATTCTTTTACTGTCTGAGCTACCAGGGAAGCCCCTCAGGGAAGGGTTGATAAAGCCCCTAGGAACAGATTGAATCAAAGACACATCTGAAAGTACACCACTTAGAAACGAAATCCAGGTCCAGTGGCTTAAGAATCCATCTGCCAAGGCAGGGAGCGTGGGTTCAGTCCCTGGTTAAGGAAGATTCCACGTGTCATGGGGCAACTAAGCTCATGAGCTGTAACCACTGAGCCCTAGAGCACACTCTGCAACAAGAGAAGTCACTGGAATGAGGCCTGCACACAGCAACTGCAGAACAGCCCCGGGCTCAAGGCACCTAAAGCAAGCCCGAGTGCAGCCAAAAACAACGAAAATAAAAATTTAAAAACTATTCCTTTAAGTTAGCATAGATGTAAATCAGAAAATCTCCACACACACACACACACACACCCTTGCTGAAAACTAATCACAATATGGAATGTCAACATACTTCCCTGCAGTGATAGGTCAAAGAACCAAAAGGAAAAAAAACAGCAATACACAGAGATGACTGAGAACACAATCAGCTAGTGTGATATAAAATACAAACACAGAAACTGCACTGCTACAACATTAAGGCTTTTCGAGAATTCACAACAATCATGATAGAACCAAAAGAAATTAAGAAAAAAACATTATTTGGAATTTTAAAATATACTTCTGAACTCACAGATCAAAGCAAAACATGGAATGAACATTTATAAAATACTTAGAAGTGAACATTAATGAAAACAGTACAAGTAAAACCAAGTGGGAGCCAGCAAATAATATTTTAAAAAGTAAATCTTACTTAAACTGACACATCCTAAATGGTTGTATAACCACTAAGATACTGAATTAATAGTTAATTTTTCCTCAAAAAAAAAAAGAAGTCATGGTGGTTTGATACGTAAGTTCCATTACATGTTGAATAAATGGATTCTTTCAGTGTAAAATAATTCAGAGAACAGAAGAGAAAGAACACTTCACAATTCATCCTGTGTGTCACTTAGCTGCTGGTTAGACAAACTGACCACTGCAGTAGAACAGAAAGTCCCCCCCATCTTACATGGAAACTGGCCTTGCAGGAAAAGTCCCCAAAGAAAGGATGTACTAAACAGTATGAAGAAAACTGGTCACCACATAATAAAACATACCCCATAGTAAAAAAAAAAATAACACATTTTCTCACACATACACAAATCAATTCCAGGTAGATTAAAGACTACATATGTGAAACTTTATTAGAATAAATAATAAATTTCTTAAGACACAAAAAAGAACATGTAAATACATTAAAGTTTTCTTTACCAAAATACAAAGTGAAGAGATAAGCCACAAACATAGAAGATAATGTGCAATAAAAATAAATGGAAAATTAGTATTTTATTATGGAGAACTCTAAACAAGGAAAAAAAATGGAAAAAAGCATTTCACAGAAGAAACCAGTCGACTAATAATCATGGAAACGTTCAACTCAACAATCAAGAAAATGCAAACTAAAGCCATAATAAACTATTATCATAACAGATTGGCAAGAATCAGGCCTTACAACAGCAAGTAAATAATAAATCATTTTCCAAAATTATTGTGTAAACTGGAACAACCATTTTGGAAATAACTTTATCTTATAAAGCTGATCAAGCAGACTCTACCTCTGGATATACACTCTAAAAAAAAAACCTGCACATGCATGAGTACCGAGAAACTGTGTTTCAGATGTTCGCTTTAGCACTGAAAGGCAGAAATATGGAAAACTCTACCCAACAAATTATTAAAGTGAACCGGTTGAATGAAAAGATCAAATTACTGAGACTACATACAGAATGATACTATTCTTATAAAGCTCGCCAACCTAAGTACACAACATGTAGCTTTCTTATTTGTATGAAAACAAGAGAGAGCAAAGAAACGAATGACTCAGGACAGTACTTACCTCTAGGGAGAACGGTCGGCTGGGGACTGGAATTGAGAAGGAACAAAAGGCAGTCAGGACCACCAGGAATGTTATTAATACTCAGGGACTGGATGCACAGGTGTCTCGTTACTATGCTTAAAAATTTACACATCACATATATTTCCACTTATGTATCAAATATTAAACACAGAAATACAGTAATCAATGGTTACCAGAGGCAGTGTAGGGTGTGGGAAAAATAGGTAAAGGGGGTCAAAAGGTATTACTACAAATTTCCAGATATAAAAAAATAAGTCCTGGGGATGTAACGTTGTGACTATAATTAATAGTGTTGTGTGGCATATCTGAAAGGAGCTCAGAAAGTAGATCTTAAAACGTCTCATTTCAAGGAAAAAAATGATGGACTCTTGTGGTGACCATTTCACAATGTATATGTATATTCACAATTACGTATATTCAGTGTGTACATGTATCATTATGTTGTACACACAAAACTTATATAAATATCTCAATATAATAAATGGAAATAAATGACAAAAAAATGAGAAGTAGTAACCAAAAATACTTTTATACTGCTAAGCAGCAGCTATGAAAAAGAAAATCCTTCCTTAAATATACATACTTTTAGGTGGAACAGTAGAATTTTTCAGTCAGGAATACTTGTTAACCAGTGACTAGTTGTAAATCTTGGACAAGTTACTTCCTGTATCTCAGTAACTCTCAATTACAAAATTACTGTAAAGATTAACATTTTATTATAAAGTGACTGATGCAGGCATTAAACAAACTATAGTTATTAATAAACAAATTGCAGTTATCAGTACTCCCCATGATTACTACCCAAATTTAAGAAACCCCTTATAGTTCAAGTAGGCTGAATTTAGCCTCAACCAATAAAATAATGGAAAAATGACTTGTTAAAAACCACCAAAATTTTTGCACAATAGAATTCCCAGAGTTCCCTTCAAAGAAACTATCCTACTGTTTTCATACCCATGACACATTTATTCTGCAACCAGGTTATCTTGTACTTCCTCATCTCCCACACCTATTTCTCTCTCCTTTCCCCATCCACCTCCTCTGGCAACCACGTTTGTTCTTGTATGACTATGATGAGACTAATTCTCTTGGATGACTTACAAATGGATCTTCAGGTTGTTTCCAAGGAAGTTTCAGAAAAGTTTTCGCAATGGCAAGACAGGCAGAAAACAAAGATTCACGAGGTTACTAACTGGAAGGACAACATCTTAATGCATAAAGAATCTTATTTCTAAATAGTATAAGCCTACAACTGCTGAAGAGACAATTGCTCAGTCAGTTGCCTTTAACCTCTTTAAGGGTTAACAAAAATCTTCGTATTTTCTGTTAAATATAAAGATCCTTTCTTCGGAGAAAAAAATACTTCAGCCAACCTACTATATCAATTTTGTATTTGAAGGATGGAGAATAAACAACTACATTGTTTTGAAAAGATTCTATGAAAGCAATCAAAGAAAAGTTACATACACTATACAGAATAATAGATATATAACAATCATTCCTATTCATAATAGATACACGCAGTATATTTTGAATCTATAAATAGCACTGATGTGAATCCAACTTTCTGATCTCTGTACTTGGTAGTATATATGAAAGTTTTACTGTTTTGATTTGCTGGAATATTACTACACAAATTTATATATGGTTTTAAGAAAATATTATAGAATTCTTTTGCTACTTGTCACTCTACATAAAGCAGAAAAAGAGACAATGACATTCCAATATAATTTCTTTAGAAGTCTGATATAAGAAACCACAGAAAACATTCTTAGCTGATAAGACATGAATTAGATTCTAAATGCATTTTCTATCATATAAGATATGGAAGAAAAAAGGAACAACATTCTAAGTTTACCACTTTCAAGAGTAGTTTATGCAGCTTTCACAGTCTTATCTAGGCATTTAACAGCATAGTTTAAAATGCATTTAGGAATTAACAGAATAATAATTCTTAGAGTACAAAGGTTATTCAAACATTTAAAAAGCAGTTACACAGAATATAGTGAAATTAAGCAAAAACATTATCAAGTAATTTGTTTTTCAAGTGGCAGTACAACACAGGTCAATGCAGCAGCTTTAACGACGGTATGGGAGAACCACACAAAAGCACCTAGGAGTATTTCTTAAATGTGCAAATTTTTACTTTTTCTTTTTTCCACTTATAATTTAGAATTTTAGCTCTATTTTATGTCTTTTTGGTAGATGGTATTAACATCCGACGTTAAAGTGATAGGCTTCACAACTTAGTAGCCATCTTGAGTATTTCATCCTTCTATTCCTATCAGTATAATCACCTTTTCAAACACAGAATTCCTTCAGCTTGATTCACATTTCCTATCTCAAAAAATGTTTTTAATAAAGAGACCGTGCATATTGATTCCACTTTAATCTTTTCATACCATTGTCAGCCACATGCTGTTTACTTCACATTACTTCCCTTAGGAGTAGTTCATATTGTATGGGTAGCAAGAGTACCAACTTAGTAATCTTAGATGACTCCTATATTGATAAAACTAGTAATGGAAATATAACACCTTTCATGCTCCCAAATGCTATACTCCTGACAAAGGCAGAAATAAAAAAAATTTTTTTAATAACCTTAGAATAAGAGATCCACTCCCCCTCAAAATAACATATAGGCATTAGGCAACATATAACATTAGGCAACCATACCTAGACAAGTATTATAATACAGGAAGTCCATTAGACCTGGGAAAGAGCTGAAGCCAGGTTTTGATATTCTCCATATGCATGCAGCCAGTTATAGCCAGTCCAGTGAGTGCTGCAGACTGAACTGCTTTGGGGGTTGACTGAAATCCGGTTACAGTTGAACAAGAGAACATCAGCTCAAATCCAGCAATGACTTAAGGACTTGCCCATAGGCTGACAGCAAAAATTGCCATAATTTGGGAACATTTGAGTTGGCTTCATGAAAGACCTTTTTCTGCTAGCTGAGTTCTCTTAAATTTCACCTTATTTTTTTGATTGAATATACACAAAGCGCTAGCTTTTATAACACGGCTTTTTGCTTTGCTCTACTGAAAAAGCCTAGGCTGTCATTTATCAAGGCCCATCACAGCTACTAGGCAGTTAACTTCAGGACTGGATGGATGGAACAGGTTCTTCATTGCCCCAGCTTCCTCCTGAACAAGATGACTGACAGCAGTTAACTATACCAAATTCTAAGGCATAACTAAAGGAGAATTCAAGAACGTCTGGAAGAGAAGTACCAAACTGCACTGCAAATACAAAATAGAATAATTTAATATTCTTCATAAATATTTATAAAAATATATACATATAATGAATAAGCCATTTTATAATGCTGGTAAAACCATGAAGAGCTGTTAGAGCAACAGGTGTATAAATAGCCTGCCTTCAAAGCAATGGAAAGAAATATTTTCAATTAAAATTTAGTAAGTGCACTGGAGAGAATTAAATATAACAGGAGGAAAAAAAAAAGTAGTTTCATCTTCCTTTGCTGTTACAATATCTTTTATTGGTAAAGACGGATATGAGCTAATCAACAAATCAACTAAAGTCTGTAAAGGGTTTCTGTAGAAATGAATTCAATTTCTCATAATAAATAAATCCAGATTCTGTACAGTTAGAAAAACTATGATGGTGGCAAAGAGAAAGATAATAAACCTCAGATTCAGAATGAAATAATTAAATCAAAGAAGAGTGTTAAACATTTTCAGAGTTGCCTCATTAGGAAGTCACGTAATGGACACCACTCCCATTCAAGGTCTCTCAAACGGGCACTAAAATAATGCGGACTCTAAAGCCTTCTCCTCTAATAATCTCATCTGGTTCCATTTTTGATTACTATGAAACAAAACCCCTTTCACATGAAAAAATAAGTATAGATTCATTCAGATGGAATTGCTCATTTAGATCTTTTGGTGTCCTAACAATTCAAGCTGAAATGAAGCCTATAATCCTATAGGCTTCTGAAAACACAGCCAAGGGACACTCATAAAGATGAAACATTTTTCCTACTTCTGTAAATAGTCAAGGAATTGACAAATCAACACCTAGAAAAAAGCAAGGCATAAATTCATCAGCACCAAGGAGAAATGATCTTCAAATAGAGCAGTCTGTTAGAAGTCCTGATACCTCTGTGTTGATGAAAAGGTTCTAATCTCCCCAGAGGAAATATCCAATGCCTAAGGTTAACGCCTTTAGGCAAAAGGTAAAGCTCAGCAAGCAACTTCATTTTACATTTTCATTCATCCACAGTTTAAAAAAAAATAATTTCAAGGTTCTGGCACTCCACTCCATTAAACGTTTTTCTTTTTTTTTTTTTTTTGAGGTTTCAGCTTAGACTGTCTTCTTTCCCTACTTCATTATTTGTTAAAGCGGGAAATATCAACTTTATTACTAGTAATTCTTCAGCTACCATTCCAAAAATTGCACTCAGTCACATACAACAGTTTACATTTACATGACACTCTAGTAATAGTTAAAACTGCTCAAAGGTGGCCATTACAAAATCCTGCTGGTCTTTCTTGCCTATCAGATGACTAAACTGTTGGTGACTGGAACTCAAGTCACATACAGTCAACCACATTGCTGGATCCATGACCTACATCTCGGATTTGGCTAGTTAAACAGGCGCACACAGCTACACCTGCTCCAGCTCTGCAGTGAGACACAGACCCAACAAGCTCCCACCTGAAAAGACAGAGAAGAAAGAATGTTATCTTAAATCATGATCCACTTCACTCATAAGACAAAACAAAAATTCCCTATTAAGGGACTGGTTTTGAAAGACAGTAAGCTATCCCCAACATTTCTATTCACTACATCCAGCAGCATTTTCCCTTTTATGGATCACAGCCTTGTCATGGCGAAGGGGCTTGTGTGATTCAATGAAGCTATGAGCCCTGCCACACAGGGCACCCAAGATGGATGGGTCAGAGTGAAGAGTTCTGACAAAACATGGTCCACTGGAGGAGGAAATGGCAATCCACTCCAGTATTCCTGCTGCAAGAACCCCATGAACAGATGAAAAGGCAAAAAGATATGACCCCAGAAGTTGAGCCCCCCGGGCCAGAGGTGTCCAATATGCTGCTGGGGAGGCGTGGAGGGAGGTATGAGATCGGTGCAGAAGTAACTGTGGAACTCTGCTGTTTGATACTGGAATACATTCTTAAATAAATGCTCTATGTTATACATCATTTTAACGTGCATTTCTTGCTTTATGTTTTTTTGCCTAATAACTTAGTACTTGCTATTTATTTTATATTACAGAAATGATGTTAGACAAAACGCAAATTCAAGCGATTTGAGTTCAAAATGGGTTGTAAAGCAGAGTGGTTCAAGAAGTTTTGCAGATGATGAGAGCCTTGAAGATGAGGAACACAGTGGCTGGCCATCAGAATTTGAATGAACCAGTTGAGACCAGTGAACCAATTGGGACCAACAGAATAGTATGAAAAGGAAGAAAGATAAGACACTGAAAGACAAACCCACGAACTCAGTAGGTGTCCAATACGCTACTGGAGAAGAGTGGAGAAATAGTTCCAGAAGGAATGAAGAGGCTAAGCCAAAGCAGAAATGACGCCCAGCTGTGGATGTGACTGGTGATGGAAGTAAAGTCTGATGTGGTAAAGAACAATACTGCGTAGGAACCTGGAATGTTAGGTCCATGAATCAAGGTAAATTGGAACTGGTCAAACAGGAGATAGCAAGAGTGAATATTGACATTTTAGGAATCCGTGAACTAAAATGGGCTGGAATGGGCAAATTTAATTCAGATGACCATTATATCTACTACTGTGGGCAAGAATCCCTTAGAAGAAATGGAGTAGCCCTCATAGTCAACAAAACATTCCAAAATGCAGTACTTGGGTACGATCTCAAAAATGACGGAATGATCTCAGTTCGTTTAGAAGGCAAAACATTCAATATCACAGAAATCCACGTCTAAGTCCCAACTACTAATGCCAAAGACGATGAAGTTGAATGGTTCTATGAAGACCTACAAGACTTTCTAGAACACCCCAAAAAGATGTCCTTTTCATTATATGGGACTGGCATGCAAAAGTAGGAAGTCAAGAGATTCCTGGAGTAACAGGCAAGTTTGGCCTTGGAGTACAGAATGAAGCAGGGCAAAGGCTGACAGTTTTGCTAAGAGAACACACTGGTCATGGCAAACACTCCCTTCCGACAACACAAGAGAGGACTCTACACATGGACATCACCAGATAGTCAGTACCAAAATCAGATTGATTATATTCTTTGCAGCCGAAGATGAAGAACCTCTATACAGTCAGCAAAAACAAGACCAGGAGCTGACTGTGGCTCAGACCATGAACTCCTTATTGCAAAAATCAGACTTAAACTGAAGAAAGTAGGGAAAATCTCTGAGCCATTCAGGTATGACCTATATCAAATCCCTTATGATTATACAGTGAAAGTGATTCAAGACACTAGCTCTAGGAGACAGAGTGCTTGAAGAACTGTGGACAGAGGTTTGTAACACTGGATAGGAGGCAGCAACCAAAACCATTCCCACGAAAAAGAAATGCAAAAAGGCAAAATGGCTGTCTGAGGAGGCCTTACAAATAGCCGAGGACAGAAAAGAAGCAAAATGCAAAGGAGACAAGGAAAGATAGACCCATCTGAATGTAGAGCTCCAAAGAATAGCAAGGAGAGATAAGAAAGCCTTCCTCAGAGATCAGTGCAAAGAAATAGAGGAAAACAATAGAATGGGAAAGATTACAGAGCTCTTCAAGAAAATTAGAGATTCTAAGGGAACATTTCATGCAGAGATGGGCTCAATAAAGGACAGAAACAGTATGAACCTAACAGAAGCAGAAGAGAAACTGTACAAAAAAGATCTTAATGACTGGGATAACCATGATGCTATGATCACTCAGCTAGAGTCAGATGTCCTGGAGTGTGAAGTGAAGTGGGTCTTAGGAAGCATCACTATGAACAAAGCTAGTGGAGGTGATGGAATTCCAGTTGAGCTGTTTCAAATCCTAAAAGATGATGTTGTGAAAATGCTCCACTCAATATGCCAGCAAATTTGGAAAACTCAGCAGTGGCCACAGGACTGGAAAAGGTCAGTTTTCATTCCAACCCCAATGCCAAAATTTTTCAAACTACTGCACAACTGTGCTCATTTCATATGCTAGCAAAGTAATGCTCAAAATCCTTCAAGCTAAGCTTCAGCAGTACGTAAACTGAGAACTTCCAGATGTACAAGCTGGGTTAGAAAAGGCAGAGGAACCAGATTAAATTGTCAACATTCGCTGGATAATGGAGAAAGCAGGGGAATTCCAGAAAAACATCTACTTATGTTTCACTGACTTTAAAGTTTTTGATTGTGTGGATCACAACAAACTGGAAAATTCTCAAAAAGATGGGAATACCAGACCACTTTACCTGTCTCCTGAGAAAGCTGTATGCAGGTCAAGAAGCAGCAATTAGAAATGGACATGAAATAAAAGACTGGTTCAAAATTAGGAAAGGAGTACAACAAGGCTGTATACTGACCCCACTTATTCAACTTCTATGCAGAGTATGTCATGTGAAATGCTTGGCTGGATGAAGCACAAGCTGGAGCCAAGATTGCGGGGAGACTTATCAACCTCAGAAATGGAAGTGATACCACTGTAATGGCAGAAAGTGAGAGGAACTAAAGAGCCTCCTGATGAGGTTTTGTGAAAACTCAATAGTGAAAAAGCTTGCTTGAAACTCAAAATTCAAAAAACTTAAGATCATAACATTAGTTCATGACAAACAGAAGAAGAAAAAGTGGAAGCAGTGACAGATTTTATTTTCCTGGGTTCCAAAATCACTGCAGACAGTGACTGCAGCCATGAAATTAAAAGACACTTGCTCCTTGGAAGGAAAACTATGACAAACCTAGGGAGCATATTAAAAAGCAGAGACATCACTTTGCCAACAAAGATCCATCTAGTCAAAGCTATGGTTTTTCTCAGTAGTCATGTATGGATGTGAGAGTTGGACCATAAAAAGACTGAGCACTGAAGAACTGATGCTTTTGAACTGTGGTGTTGGAGAAGACTCTTGAGAGTCCCTTGGACTGCAAGGAGATCCAACCAGTCCATCCTAAATGAAATCAGTCCTGATTATTCATTGGAAGGATCAATGCTGAAGCTCCAATACTTTGGCCACCTGATGCAAAGAGCTGACTCACTGGAAAAGACCCCAGATGCTGGGAAAGATTGAAGGCAAGAGGAGAAAGGGGCAGCAGAGGATGAGATGATTAGATAGCATCACCAACTCAATGGACATGACAGGGGAGACTGGTGTGCAGAGAGTCGGATGTAACTCAGTGACTCAACAAACAAAAAGCAACATCTTAGCATTCTGAAATCATCTGTTACTGGAAGACCTCATTAAAGCATAAAGCAAACAGAAAAGTTACCTATTCAGCACTGGATCAAACGCTTCCACTGTGTTTAGATACGCATTGCCATTATGACCACCAACTGCAAAGATTTTGCCCATCACTGTTGCGATCCCCACTCCACCCCTGGGAGTGGTAAGGGCTGCTACGTAATCCCATTTGTTGCTTCGAGGGTCATACCGCTCAACAGAACTCAGAGGAGAATTATCATCAAAACCGCCTATGTAAAGGAAAAAGTTTACAACAGTATTATGTTTCATAGAAATTAACTATTAAATCTCAATTCAAAAGCTTTTGAAAGCCAGTCTTTTCAAAACATTTTAGAAAATCCCAACATCTATCACTACTACCAACTCCTATCACACATTTTCTACAATTCTAAATAATTTAAGCATTATTTTCCTCAGGATTAAAAATCTTAAAGTGAGAAAAACTCGAGTCCCTATATTTAAGCAGATGTTTTAGGAAGAAAAAAACCTGCAGACATTTAATATAATTTTTCCTTAGCATCCTAGAGGCAAGCAAAAAATACTGAGGTTCCTTCTATGCATATATTCTGTGTATATATTAGATTTTTAAACAGTAAGGCTTGAGATGAGAATAAATCATACTAAATCACTTGACTCATTTAATAAGTCAAAATTTTCCAACTGTCCCTTAGTACTATAATTACAATCATAATTGCAGAGATGGTGGATTATGATTCATTTCTTACCAATTTTTGCCAAAACTGTATCTTCATGCTACATTTCTCAATGCTGACAGTCCCCTCTATAGATTATCTTAAACAATGCTACTTATCATGTTCCTGAGTGTTAAACATAGAGACTACTATTTTAACAGTGCTCTTTCCTTTAAAAAATAAATGTGTCTCTTTTTAGGCTCCATCTCAGTTTACATGAATAACAGGTCTCCTGCGTGACTAAGCCTATTTTCCTGGGACAGGAAGTGTTGATATTATGACGAGTCTTTTTAGAAACAAGGTCAGGTTAAAATATAAATCAACAAAGTCAGCTTCTCTAATGGGTCTAATTTCATTAAATCAACTGAGATAAAATTCACTGAACAAATGTAGCAGTGCCACCCCCACCACAACTATGATATACAACATTCCTCCACTACAACAAAGGCTTTAATTATTTCTGTTGTTAATGGAAGAGACTAATTTTTTAATACAGGGTAGCCCTATTTTTTATGGCGCTCTTTTTCTTTGGCTCCCTATACTCTTCCTAGGTAATGCATATAAATCTTGAACAAAAACTCAAAGCAGAGGAATAGAAAAGGCAGGATGCAATTACCTTCCTGGACATACAGTTTACCCTCAAAGTTTTCTTATTCAAATCAGTTGTACATGTTTTAAGCAGGACTTGGATGAACAAGAGGGTTTTTTTTTTTAAGGTTCAACCTGAGTCAGTCTTATTTTTACCATGTCTGGTCTACCTACAAGGGCTCAGGAAATTTAACAAGTGACAAACAATGATGCTCCTCCTGAGGTATACCACATGCCAAGGCCTATGCTAGAGAGGGAGCTGTGAGGAGCACGGGTGTACCGTGACAGCTCTGGGTTCTCACAGACCCTTCTCCAAACTCCAGCTCTGTCAGCTTACTTAAGCATGTGACTGTGTATGAGTAAATACTCATTCCCTCAGTTTCTGACCACCTCAAAGAGCTGCTGTGATGATCAGGCAAGACTAAAAGGGTAAATTATGTCATTTTCCCTCTTTAATACACATAGCACTGAGATATCCAGTATGACTTCTATTACTTGCAGATGTTTAAGTGCTAACAATATCCTACACTCTTATCAAAGCACTCTGAATTTTGTAACACCAGTCATTAACATGAGAGAGTATGACATATGGTAGTGACCACCTCCCCAAACACATCCCCATAAAGGAAGGGATTACTAATCACAATATACCTACCCACTTACTGGTAAAGTACTAGACACGGCTGAGATGCTTAACATAATCTGATTCTTAACTCGTAAAAACAGTCATTATTATTCCCACGTCAAAGCTCTTTAAAAGCCCTGCCACTGGAAATGTGTTGAGTGGACCACCAGAAATAACACTACCACTTATGAGCTGTTGCAGAATCTCGGCCCCTTCCCTTGCAATTTAACAATATCTCATTATTATTCATATGCATGTTAAAGTCTGAACAAGTACTGCCTGCCCTATGGTTCCCTCTAACTCTACTATATAGTAAAAAGTCAAAAAGCAGTAACAGAGATGCTAACCACCATCATGAATATGAAATACCTATTCATTTGCTTAAAATAGTCAAGGCAATTCCCTTGAAGATGAGAAAAATATGTCTTAGATCTTTATAGATTTATTGTAGCAAAGCACATTCAACCTGTGTCCTTACATTAAAAAACTATATATCTTATTTCAGTATAATCTCCTATTTTAGACATACTTGCCACTCCTAAGTAAAAAGACAGAGGCAGTTTTAAACATGAAAGATGAAGATGTAAACAGAGAAGCAAGTCCATGAACCTGAAGAATGCAAAAGCAGATCTTAAGACTGATTCCACTTGAGCCTAAATGCGATGTACATTATGTTTCTGTGTTGTTTCATGACACTATTATTGTACATGTCCTGTAAAAAATTAAACTAGAGAAAACCATCCACTCACCAACAACGTATAAGCAACCATGGAGCTCACTAACTCCATTGCCTGCTCTTCGCTGACCCATCTCTTTAACTTCTATCCACTTATCGAGATGTGGATCATACCTCTCCACACTCGACAGAGAAGCTACTCCATCATTGCCACCTACTGCATAAACATGGTTCTAAACAAAGACAAAAAATATAAAAACATATGACATTAGATTTTGAAATGATTTATATGCTGTCCTAAAGGTAGACCAAAATGTGCGAGAGAGCAGTATTTCGTGAAATAATCTGGTGTGTAACCTGCATACGGGAGGTATGAATGTACCAGACCCCCGTCCTTACTAGGTTAGGGATGTAACGCAATGAAATCCAGTGACCGAGCTGTGATGTAACCCACCACGAGAGCCACGGAGCCAACGCCTCCACGGGGAGTGTTCATCGGGGCCACCGTGCCCCACTGATCAGACTCCGTGTCGTACCGCTCCACGTCGTTGAAGCACGTGTTGTCATCCAACCCTCCAATGGCATAAATTGGGCCTCCCAAGGAAGCCAGGGCAATTCCTCGCCTGCAAAAAACAACAGAACACACTTTTGCATTCTGATTTGTTTCCAGAAAAACGGCAGCAAAAAAAAAGTATGCTAATGCATTCATTTATCGTGTTAAATGTCAATGTGGCTTTTCCCCCATTATTTTTAGATTTATCAAAGCTTCTGAATAGATGGCTACAGAGTTGTCAAATTGTGCGAGTCTATGTGAACAGTGCCCTCTGGAGTTTTACACTGCACAGCCTACACAGATTAAGGGGTTCCACAATGCAGGAGACACAGGTTTGATTCATGGTTCAGTAAGATTCCCCCGGAAAAGGAAATGGCAACCCACTCCAGCATTCTTGCCTGGAAAATCCCATGGATAGAGAAGCTTGGTGTGCTACAGTCCATAGGTTTGCAAAAGAGTTGGACACAACTTAGCGACTAAACAACAAACACAGGTTAAACTTACGTGAAAGAATAAAGGAAAATCCAACAAAACACTATAAATGGGGTCTGAAAGATTCAGTTAGTACAACAGTCAGTTGCAGAAGGGAGAGGTTGATGAACTGACAAAAACAGTTTGCTAGAGAGGTCAAAACTTAATCTCATTACTAAATTGATGTAACTGCAGAGCACATTTTGTTCCAGTATTTCATCACATCACATAGAGTGAGTGAGTGACAGTCGCTCAGTCGTGTCCAATTCTTTGCAACCCCATGGACTAAACAGTTCTTGGAATTCTCCAGGGCAGAACACTGGAGTGGGTAACCTATCCCTTCTCCAGGGGATCTTCCCAACCCAGGAATCGAACCGGGGTCTCCTGCATTATCAATTTTATATCACAAGCTTTATATCACATCACTTTACTTCTGAAGGGCATCTGTTTATCTCGGAACAGAAGAGACTTAGCCTATGTGAAAAGCTAATTCATCAGAATGGCGACTGGAAAAAAAATTATATCAATTAAAGAAAATTACATCAATCAAAAGTTGAACTTTTCTAAAACTTATCTGTCACTGACTTGGTGTGTACTTTGGATAAGGTATATTGTTTAAACCTGTAACTACCTTGTTTCTTCATCTGTCCATTTGAGAAAGGGGTAGACACAGCTGATAAAAGGAGTCAATATGGTAATGCACTAAGGACAGTGGCTGACCCGTAGTCAGTGCTATGTATCAGCTGTCGTCATTACTGGAGAGAGCTGCTGCTCTGCTGAGAGTCTAAGTCTCAGTTTATCAAAATAGAACCCAGGACAGAATTCTTAAGGATAACGTTTCCCTTCATTTCGTCTCCTTAACCTCTTTTCCCTTGAGGATAAAGCAGTGACTTACAAAATACTGTTGTAAAAACTTCCAGCTGTGGGTGAACATACAGGCGTTACGTCATAACATAAGTGAGTGTAATTCCCCTGACCCTCCATCCCTAACCACAAGGACATAAGACATCTCTGATTGCTTCCTGCAGCTTCCTTCATCAGTGTCTTCTTCTCTAATCCATCACTGAATTGTGAAGTTCTCTAAGGCCTCCTATCACCCTGCACTCTATAGACCATCTGATTCTTTCCATGCATTTGTGACAACGCTAATATATATTTCCAGACATACATCCAACTTCTACTTCAAATCTGTCTGGATCTTCAACCTTAACTTTAATCTAAAGTGAAACTACTGTCCACCTCCCTGTGCTAGGCAGATTTTAAGATGCCTCTCTCCACAATACTCACTCTCTAGTTTTACTCCTGATTATGCTACATTATGTGGCAAAATGGAGATTACGTGAATGGGCCTGATCTAAACGCATAAGCCCTGTAAAAGCAGAGAAGTTTCTTCAGCTGCTGGCTGAAGACAGGTCAGAAACTCAAAGAATGGGGTGGATCCTGCAAGTTGTCTGCCTGTTTGAAGATGGAGGGGAACACCTGGAAAGGACCTAAGTAAGAGTGGCTTCTAGGAGCTGAGTGACCCCTGGTCTTGAGCCAGTAAAAACAAAGTCTGTCCGTCAATCGCAAAGAGCTGAATTCTATCCACAACCTAAATGACCTGGAAGCAGTTTCTTCCCCAGAGCCTCCATTACAGTCTACAGCCTACACCTTGATTTTGACTTCTGAGACTGTAGGTGGAAAAGTCGGTTAAAATTGCTGGACTTCTCACCTATGGAACTGACATTACGATCTCCACTCTCAAGCATCCTTTTACTTATGTGGTGCTAACATTATTACCCGTGTAATTACGTCTATTTGTATCTTGCCTTTTAGAACGTAAGCTCTATGGACCTTGGCTATCTTATTTACTGCTGTATCTTCAGCACTTGATATATCTTGCAAAGGGCACTTAAGTATTTAATGAAAAGTAAATCAACCCCTAGAGACGCACACTGAAACAATCATTTGGGGGGATACAAATTATAAAAGCAAATAATGTTGAGGAAATAATTGCAGTTCTACTATATAGTATACAGTTGGAAAGCAATGGCAATGCTCAGGGCATATTTTATAAGACTAAAGAAATTCAACTGCTATTTTGTTAGACAAGTTTCTCTCAATTCTCAGCTAAAAATCAGCCTAGCCATGATAAACAGGCAAGGATATAAAAATTAAAAATGTACTTTAGGATTTTCTCCCCCATTTTAATTCACAGGTTGGATTTTAAACTATTGATTTGTATTTGCCATGTAGCATAAATCAAGCCCTACTAAAGTATTAAAATGTTATTTATAGGTAAGTAGCATATGTTAAGAATATGGTTTTTCCTAGTAAGATTCCTTCTCCCGAGTGGCAAAAAGGCCAAAATCTTTTCACACTTCCATCTAATTTTTCATATTTTTAAAATTTATTTTTAATTGGAGAATACTTGATTTATAATATTGTGTTAGCTTCTGCCACACATCAACATGAATCAGCCATAGGTATACATGGGTCCCCTCGCTCTTGACCCTCCCTCTCACCCCTCTAGGTTATCACAGAGCATGGGTTTTGAGCTCCCCGCATCATACAGCAAATTCCCACTGGCTATCTATTTCACATACAATAATGTCTATATTTCATTGTTACTCTTTCAATTTGTCCTTCCCTAATTTTTCATATTTTTACCATATAACAAAACTCAATTAAGAACACTATGTTAATCAAGAAGAGAAAATTAGATGGCAGTCAATCCCCATGTACAAAATTATTTCAGTTGAGAACCTCTACATAGGAATTCAACTATTTTTTAATCTTTTCTGAAAATCCAAAATTACTTCAAAATAAAGACTTAAAAAAACAAATGCTCAGGTATAAGTCAAAACGATGGCAAGCATTATCACACTCAAAGGCATGATTCTATTCTTGATTCTCAGGAAAATTTCTAAAATTATAACAAAGTCACATTAGTTGCTTTAACAATATGTGTTTAAGAAGGTATTTAAAGTTTCTAAAAACGTAAAGAGTGAAAAATTAGCTCTTTCAATTACAGGAAGCTTTATTTTCCATGAACAAACAACAACAAATGTGCACACTGATCTACCTCTTTGTGTTCATTGATGCCTTCATCATCCATTTATTAGTGAGAGGGTCAAACATCTCCATGCTACCTAAATGTTCATTGCCATCATGTCCACCCACTGCATACACTTTACCTGTCAAGTAGAGAAGTATTTTCATGTGATTCCAAACAAATTTATATATATTGAATACATAATTAAAATAGCATGATAAATCAAATTTAACAAATATTCTTCTGTTCAACATTATGATAAATGTCACTTCAATAGCCAAGTGAAAGTAAATGCAAGTATTAGTAAATACTAATAAAATGTCTGAAAACGTCTGTTTTACAAGAAGTTATTTAAATGCTCAAACAGTATCTCACCCCTTGGTTTCTCAACTTTTTATTCTTTATTAGACAAAATCACTAATCATCCTTGCAAAGAACATTTAATAAAATGAAATGTTTTTATATAAATAAAATATAAAACCCTTAATACATCAAATCCTTTCTAAATGAAACAAAAAGTGAAACTACTACATACCGAAATGTTAGCTATAACTAGGTATTACAGATGATTTTTATTTTTTATTATGTTTTCATATTTTTCCCCAAAGCATTTATAATTTTTATAATCAGAAGTGATTTTTTAACATTGCCAAATAATTTATCCATGATTCTGCAATTAACTCACTTATTAACTTAAAAAAAATTTATTTCAATAATAGAGAGTATAGATGGGTATAGAAAAAAAGCTGATATATACTATTTGGGTTCAATAAATATTTTTGTTTAGTTTGGTTATTTTGTGAAAACTCAGAATAGTTTAACTCCCTTTTCCTTAACACTCATCTCCTGTTAAGCATCTATATGCAAGAGACTGTACACAGAGCATCTTTGGGCAAAAAGTAAATATTCACCACCCAAATAATTTATTGATATTTTACAATGTAAGAACTTTCTTCAGAAAGAAATTCTCTAAGTTCAAATACTTAACAGGAGCACTGTGACGATGTGATGTGATTTCACACAAAAGCAGACCCACCTTCCACTGAGATTACACCCACATGTCGCCTTCGACTGTTCATTTCTGGTCCAAAGAACCAACTGTTTTTGTTGATAGAATAGCATTCAATACTGCGGAAGGGGTCACCCGATCCACCTCGACCACCAACACAAAACAGGACACCTAAAGGTAAAACCACAAGGTAGAGGTTAAAAATCACAGCTCCCTAATTTTTTTTTCTTAGTTAATTTTATTTTTATCTTTGACCTCACCACACAGCTTGTGGGATGTTAGTTCCCCAGCCAGGGATTGAACCCTGGCCCTTGGCAGTGATAGCCCTGGATCACAAGGGAATTCCTTCCAATTAAAAAAAAATTTTTTTTTAAGGTGTAGAAAGAAACTTAGAAGTCAAAATTTTGATTAACAGAAAAAAGTTATTTGGGTAGCATTTAATATCACTCTACTACTAAAAATCTAATTTTAATTTTCCCCCTGATTTGAAAAGAACAGGATCATTGACTCAATGGACTTGAGTCTGAGCAAACTCTGGGAGACAGTGAAGGTCAGGGAAGCCTGGTGTGCTGAAGTCCATGGGATCACAAAGCCAAACATGACTGAGTGAATGAACAACAACAAAAGGATTAACATCAGTTTTCTCTGCTTGCTAATGCCCCTCTACAATACGGTTGAGATCCTCACCCACCCTGAAAAACTGCTCTTGCTAATAGTGACAAAATTCAACAAGCTCATAATTTTTGACTGAATACAACATTTGATATACTGATCACCCTGTTTGTTGGAAACTCCTTAACTCTCTTGATTTCCATTACATCAAAGTCTCCTTTTGTCTCCAATCATTTCTCTTTTCTATGTTTTCTATGCTTCATTCTCAGCCTACTTCTCACATACTTCATGCTCACAATGGGAAAAGTTCAATCCTTTGACTAAAATTTCCATTGTATCATAATGCCCTCCAAACTACGTTTTTAAGTCATGTTTCTACTTGGTGTCCCAGAAGCACTTCATACCCCACACAGAAGGATCTTCCTTCCTCACCCATGTAAACATCCTCTTCCTTCCCTGAGATGTTCTTTCACCTCCGTGTTATTTGCACTGCTACCCTCAGTTCTGAGCCTCTTTACTGCAAAATCCTGTTCTCTTTTACCACTCAATACTCCTTCTGCTTTCAGATTATCAACAGAATAATTCAAAGGCTCTTTCAACAGCCTATCATACCTGTATCAGTAGTCATTAAAAATTTTATTGAATGCCACTATTTAACTGTTTTAAAATGGTGAACTGAACAGCAGAAACAAACAAAACATTGTAAAACAACTATACTCCAGTAAAAATTAATTTTAGAAGGTTAAAATGGCAAATTTTTATATGTATTTTACTACACTGTTTGAAAAGAAAAAATCAACACCTTATTCTCATTCAGAAACACCAGGAGAGCTTTATAAAACACAGATGGCTGGGCTTGACCCTTCCCCACTCCCTAGAGTTTGATTCAGTGGGTTTGGGTAGGTCCAAAGTTCTGAACTTCTAAAAAGTTCCTAAGTGAATGCTGATGCTGTCAGTCAAGAGGCCAACACTTGCCTTGTACTATGAGAGCCTCTGCTCTACAAGATAAAGCCTTAGTACAGCATAACAGCCTAGAAAGGTCTATAACCCGATTCTCTCCCTCTCTTTCCCTTAAAGTTCAAGCTCCTGCATCAGCCCATAGAGTGATGATCCTCAATGCACTGACAGCGACTTTTGCTAACTCCCATTCATGTAATACACAGTATGGAAATGATCTATTATGCTGGCATCTATCAGAGTCTAAGCTGGATTAAGATAGTGTGTTAAGGATCTATGCACTAGTCAAGACAAGCACAGTGCCTGGGTATGGAACATTCAGTAAATGTAATGTGACCTGAATGTCTTTTTCAAAAAAAACACAACTATTTATTACTGAAAACTAAGACTAAGGGCTACTTTTTCTCTATATAAACCTTTTCTAGCCCTTCTAAAATAAAAATAATCACTTTTTGCTTCCCTCTCTACTTTGTGATTATATCAAAGCACCTATAACACTTCATTGCATTTACTTACTCATATGTCTGTTTCTCTAGATCAGACTGAAAGCTCTCTCAAAATAGGAATGGCTATATTCTATTTGTGTTTGCATCTCTTCTTTTTTTAATACTATTTTTTAAAATAATTTTTATGTTTGGCTGCACTGGGTCTTCGCTGCTGTGCACATAGGCTTTTGTTAGTTGTAGTCCCTGGGCGTCTCGTTGGGGTGGCTTGTCTTGTACTGGAGCTCAAGGGTATATAGGGCTCTGGGGTGTGCAGGCGTCAGCAGTTGTGGCTCGAGGGCTCTAGAGCTTGGCCTCAGATGTTGTGGTGCATGGGCGTAGTTGCCCTGCAGCCTGTGGGATCGTCCCAGCCCAGCGATGGAGCCAGTGTCCTTTGCATTGGTAGGCAGACTCTCAACCACTGGACAGTACCAGGGAAGTCCTAGGTTTGCATTTCTAATGCCTAACTGAGGACCTGCACACAGTAGATGCTTAATAAATGTTTGCTGAAATGACTGCATAAAATGAGTGACCAGAACTGCTTGTGCCATCTTTTTCAACTAATTCAATATTTTAAAAGTTGGAGAGATTTAAAGTTGAAAGAGACTTTAAAGATCATGTAATCAAAATTATTTATAAATAAACTGAGACCTTCAGAGATCAAGAAATCTGCCCCAAATTACAGGTACTTAATGTCACAGCTGGAATTACAATCCAAGAATATAATCCCAACTACCGATTAGATTTTATTTAAGTGGCCCCTAATATTTCAGGTATATAGGTCATTCAAGAATATGACATGGAATGGAAAAAATTAAAATGAAGATCAGGACACAAATCCTTTCTCCATTGTTCCATGTGGCCCTGTGCATTTTTTCACCCTCTGATTTTTTTTCCTTTATCCATAAGATGGAGTAACACCATCTTTCTCATAATAAAGATCAAATCCTTCACTAAGTTCTTGCAATCACGTAAGAGATCATGGATATGAGGGTCTAATACACGTTTGGCATATAACACAGACTGCCAAGATCTTTGAATTCACATCTGAATCTGAAGAATTAAACACCTTAACTCTTGAAATAGGATTCACAGTTAAAAAAATTTACACTTCAAAAATTTAATACTTGATATCAACCTATAAAGAGGGAAAATAAATAAGTCATCTTTTTCATGTTACACTAATTATTTAGACTTAGCATGCATGCATGCATGCATGCATTGGAGAAGGAAATGGCAACCCACTCCAGTATTCTTGCCTGGAGAATCCCAGGGATGGAGGAGCCTGGTGGGCTGCAGTCTATGGGGTCACAGAAAGTCAGACATGACTGAAGCGACTTAGCAGCAGCAGCATAGACTGATTCCAAGTTGGGAAAGGAGTACATCAAGGCTGTATATTGTCAACCTGCTTATATGCAGAGTATATCATGTGAAACGCCAGGCTGGATGAAGCACAAGCTGGAATCAAGATTGCTGGGAGAAATATCAATAACCTCAGATACGAAGATGACACCACCCTTACTGCAGAGAGCAAAGAGAAAATAAAGAGCCTTCTGATGAAAGCGAAAGAGGAGAGTGAAAAACCTGGCTTAAAACTCAACATTCAAAAAATAAAGATCTTGAAAAAAATAAATAAATAAAGATCTTGGCATCTGGTCCCATCATTTCATGGCAAATAGATGGGGAAACAATGCAAACAGTGACAGACTTTATTTTCTTGGGCTCCAAAATCACTAGATGATGACTGCAGCCATGAAATTAAAAGACGCTTGCTCCTTGGAAGAAAAGCTATGACCAACCTAGACAGCATATTAAAAAGCAGAGACACTACTTTGCCAACAAAGGTGCATATAGTCAAAGCTATGGTTTTTCCAGTAATCATACATGGATGTGAGAGTTGGACCATAAAGAAGGCTGAGTGCCAAAGAATTGACAGTTTTGAACTGTGGTGTTGGAGAAGACTCTTGAGAGTCCCTCAGACTGTAAGGAGATCCAATCAGTCAATCCTAAAGGAAATCATTCCTGAATATTCATTGAAGGACTGATGCTGAAGCTCCAATACTTTGAGCCGCCTGATGCGAAGAACTGCCTCACTGGAAAAGACCCTGATGCTGGGAAACACTGAAGGCAGGAGAACGGGATGACAGAGGAGGAGATGGCTGCATGGCATCACTGACTCAGAGGACATGAGTTTGAGCAAGCTCCAGGAGATGGTGAAGGACAGGGAAGCCTGGTGTGCTGTAGTCCATGGGATAGCAAAGAGCTGGAAACGACTGAGTGACTGAACAACTTCTTCATAGGCAGATCTACCACATTCAAACTTTCTTCATATTATTTAGATAAAATCCCACTATTCATGATCACATATTGCCTTTTGTTGTTTTTAGGTTATTTCACGGATCTCTTTACTTAATAGCTCCATTAGGTCACAGCAGATGTACAGGAAGTCTTTGTTCAGACTACTGATTCCTAGATTCATAGACCACATTTATTTTCCCTTGTCCCATAAACATATTCTTTATGAAGAGTAACATAAGTGAACATAGACTTATTTTCTCAGGAAAATATAAAGTCTGAAAACTATGGCAAATAAAGGCAAAACTACTTGCCTCTCAAGTATAAGAGCTTTATATTCTAAGAGTCTAATATAGTCTGTTATACTAACATTAGGTGTATTTAGTACCTTTTTGCTGTGGTGAAAATGCAAAAACATATTTTAAATATATAACACGTATCAAGCTCCATGCCTGGTACCTATGTACAAACCTATTAAGATACTTACCTGTCTCTGAAGGGCTCAAAACATGTGAAATTTCAGTGCAACATAGTGAAAAAAGTGCAAAGCAAGTGTCATTTAAGCAAAAATGACAGAGGAACTAATTCTGTTTGGAAGAAATCAAAAAGACCCTCAAGAAAGAGATATTTCAGCAGACTCCTCAGAGTGTACATGTCTTGTTATGGCTTTTTTAAAAATTGGCTTATTAATAAAACTATCTGAAGTCATGTACAGTAAGAATTCACATTTAGCCTTATTTGCCAATTACTACTTTAAGACAATCGATACCTTATCTTACAATTAGGTTTAGACATTCATAGAACAACCCTCAAAAAGAACAAAACTCCTTCCAGCAGTTGATAAACTGAGTAATTTAATTACCTGCAGTATGCTTCCTTGGGGTAGTCCGAATAGAGTATTCGAAGTCAGGTACTGCTCTGCTACTCAAGTGAAGGTGGTAATTTCTTGCTTCATCTAATAAATCTCTGCATTTTAGATTTTGTTTGACAATCTGTTCTTTTGCCACAACACCCATGAGAAAGTCCACTGGCAACAGCGGTAAACGAACCTAAGATTGTGAATAGTTGTAGATACAAATAGAAGTTGCAATTAGATAGTTCATTCTCTACTTTCACTGCAGCAAGATTCTCTTCAAAACTCATTTACTTTCTAACATGTGAATGAAGCTCACTGTGCCAAGCTCTAAAGCAATTCCCAGTACTGGTCTGTACTAATGAAATCAGATTATATGTTAACCATATCCTCCCCCTTTTAAATACAGATTTAAGTAGACTGGATAAAATAATTCAGTTGTCTGAATTCAGGTTACTTACTTCCAAAAATGGTACCACCATAACTGTAAAGCCCCTTACTGTTAAAGAAAAGGTACAATCAAAACACAATTGTGTCGCTTTGTTCGTTTGCCTTTTAATGCTAAGACCAAACACATGAAAATGTGATTTCTTACACACACACACCTACATGCTCATATCTGAGGCAAACAAGAACTGTTTTCTTCAACTTGCAAGGTTATACTCAGGGACAATCCCCTTCTTTCAGTAGAGGCACTCCACATTCTTCTCTTAAAGATGCACTGACTGTCTAGTATATTAAAGGGACGATCAAACTACATAATGTGATTTTGAGTTAAAGGCACATACACATTCACAAATATACGATACAGGTTCAAGATAATAAAACTTTTTGATTTTGTAGACAAACTTATTGTCAAGGTAATTCTAAGGCCTATTTGTCATCTACCTATCTAAGAAGCTCCTATTGACAGGAAAAATAAAAAGAGACATTTCTGAAGTTACAAAATGGTGAGGGAAGAAAACAAAGCGATATCTTATAATTTTTTCGAGAACAAACCTATATGCACTAGAACAAATAAACTTTCATTAGCAAAGCAGTTCAGTAAGTTTAGAAACTCTATATTATAAAACAATAGTTAAATTAATTTAGAGCTGTTTCCTCAGAACATTTCAGCATAAATAAAATATTCATTACTACTATCTCAAAGGGGTTTTGTAAATATTCAGGTTAAAAAACAGGTAGTGACATGTCTAATTCAAATATAGCACGTTCAGACTTATCCTTAAATGGTACAGGAAAGTGAGAGTCAAAGCTATTTCCACATTACATCAATTGATAATCCCCACCTTCTATGGTAAATGGAACATGCTGATTTGTTTCCCTATCATTTCCTTTCTACATATAACCTTATTTGTCCCCACCTGTGCAAGTGTCTCATCCAACCATTTGGGATGATGTTGAGGATTGGCAAGAAGCCACTTGATGGCAGCACTATAGACCTGCTTTTCATTCTCAATGTTTAGGTCGCTGGAGGACAAAAGCTTATGGAGATGCTGAGGTGACACACTTACGAAGTCTTCACACTCCACCACTTCAGTAAAATGCTCACAGGCATACTGATCCGCCATGTCCATCAAATCTATTCGATTGTGACTTTCTGCAAAGGCTCTTACCGCCAGACAGTTGGAAGGATGAAAATGTAACTTCATGTATTCACAACAAGCTCTAGCCACCAGTTCAACCTGTAGAATACAGGCTGCATATAAGAGAGGCTGGACATTGTCAACCGTCAAAGTGAGCCGTGAAGAATAGACAAACTTTACCAAGTCTTCTATTGCATCCCCATCAAAATCTCTTATTTCAATCAGTGTTTGCTTGGCTTCAGCCATTTCAGAGAGAAACATTGCTTTGAAGTAGGGAATAACACAAGCCAATGCCAGTTTGTGACAGGAGATTAGCTTTGAGCCAACCTGTTCAAAAGGAAACAAAAGCAGACTTAGTTTAACATCAAAATAACCTAAGATTGTCATAGAGGATATGCTGCAGCAGGGACAAAACCTCCAGACAATTTTAGTGCATTTGTTTCAACAATGTAACCCTTTGGTCACTTACTGTCAACCTAGGCTAATTTTTTAAAGCCAGACAATTTTCTTCTTCCAAATTAGAATCAAATCTTTTATACATGTATCTATAATGTGTATATCATAAAACTAGATGTTTCTATATTATGTCACATTTCAGAAGCATTTTGTGAATTAATGAATAACAGCAAACATCACCTAGTACTTACTATGTATCAGGCACTATGTTTTCTTTGGGTCTGAGTCCCTTTTTATTTTAAAACTTTCTTTCCAATTTTACTGACATGTAGCATGGTATAAGTTGAAGGTACCCAACATTATGATTTAATATATTTATATATATATATATAGTGAAACGATTACCACAGTTTTAGTAACTATCACCTAATTATACATTTTCTTTCTTTCTGATGAGAACTTTTAAGATCTACTCTCGTAGCTATTTTCAAATATACAACACAGTATTGCTA
The DNA here is from genome assembly GCA_007570785.1 of Antilocapra americana. Classification (NCBI taxonomy): domain Eukaryota; kingdom Metazoa; phylum Chordata; class Mammalia; order Artiodactyla; family Antilocapridae; genus Antilocapra; species Antilocapra americana. Next base: position 5,195,025 of record ML660770.1, on the reverse strand, counting down.
ACTACAGTTATTGTGTCAGGCACTATTCATTCTATTTTTCATATATTAACTCACTTAATTGTCCCACTGGTCCTAAGAGTAGATACTATCATTATCCACAATTTATCACTGAGAAAACTGAAGCAGAGTAAACAAATCAACATTTAGTAGTATTTATTATAAGCTTAATTGAAGTTTTTTCAATTCCTAAATCATTTTGAAATGATATTTTATAGAAATGTAATAAAGAACACTGAAACATCACCACTTTAACCGCTGAAAAATTAGACTGCTTTCCATAATTGCCATTATAAACACAGTAGTGAACTTTGTATCCACTCTCCATTAATAATTTCCTACATAAAACAGTAATGCTGCTTCAAAGGATAAGTACAGTTTGGATACATATTGCTAAACTGTCCATTTCTGATCTGCTTACAATACTTGTGCCATATTCTGCGTGTTGTTAAATATTTGCCAATTCAATGAATGAAGTCTCTGTTTTAGTTTTATCTTTTACTAATATGATTGAATCATTCATAAATTTTAGACTATTTTTACGTTTTCTGTGAACTCTTTTCTATGAACTTTATTTGTAAGATTGCCTCAGACTTTTGGAATATTAGTCATTTGTCATATATATGTATTTTAAAACTTTTCTAAATGTGCTTTAAATTCATCCCCCATGGATTTTTATAACCAACCAAACTTCCTCTTTATGACTTCTGCATTAGGTGGTATGCTTAAGTGGGAATCATTCTAATATTCCACATATTTACTCCAGGTATTCTTCTTAGTACTCATGGCTGTATGTTTCCACAAACCTATTTCCATCTGGAAGTTCTTCATACTGAGAAGACATATCCTTTTTTATTGAAGTATAGTTGCTGTATGTTACAGGTGTGCAATACTATGATTCAAAATTTTTAAAGGTTATATTCTACTTCAGTTAAGTCACTCAATTGCGACCAACTCTGCGACCCCATAGACTGCAGCATGCCAGGCTTCCCTGTCCATCACCAACTCCCAGAGCTTGCACAGACTCATGTCCACCGAGTCGGTGATACCATCCAACCATCTCATCCTCTGTAATATTCTACTTACAGTTATTATAAAATATAAAATATTGACTATATTCTCCATGTTGTACAACACTTCCTTGTACTTATTCCATACATAAGTTTGTACCTCTTACTTTTATCTTTTTTAACACAGCAGTACCCAGTTTTTCCAGCCCTGTATATTAATCAATAAGTAATAAGATAGTGGCATTTTAGCAATTATCCTGTTTGCATGTAACATTTTGATTATGTAATATAGTTGTGTTTCAATATCTTGGAACTAATTTTAAAATAAGAACTTCGAAAGAAAAGGCCTAAGGAATGTTACAAGGCACAAAATGGTTTTGCTTATAAATGCCCTATGAGTGCTCAGTCACGTCCAACTCTTTGTGACCCCCATGGACTGTAGTCCACCATGCTCCTCTGTCCATTAGATTATCCAGGCAAGAGTGGGTTGCCATTTCCTCCTCCAAAGGATCTTCCCCACTGGGATCTAATCTGTGTCTCTTGTAGTGGCAGGCATGTTCTTTACCACTGAGCCATGTGGGAAGCCCCAATAACTGAACAATTTTTCAATTGATTTAATTTTTACATTTTTAGTACTTTTTAAAAACTTAGCTATCCTGTGAACTATTCTTTTACAAACTGTTGTTCTTACGTAGATTTACTTCATTTCTAAGTATTAATTGTATAATCCTATTAACACGAATTGTTGAAAACATACTAAATTTTTAAAAAGCCATTAAAACAAAAACTAAAGTATACATTAAGTTGGAATGTTCACAGTTATGCCACTTAATAGTAACTCAAACTAAATGTCTGAGGACGACATTGAAATAAAAGTCCATAAGACACATAGCAGGAGGAAAAAAGCCTATATACCCAAGTCTCCTTTTACATCCATTTATAAGCTGTATTTTAATTTTTCAGTTTAATCCCTCGTAGTAATTTTGCCTTTTTAGCTCAATTACCTAGTTTTTTCAATAATCCACCTATTTTATTCAGTCTGAGTAGCCAAAAACATATTTAACTGTCAAAGTCAAGAAGGGGTTAAATGTTTAAGACTCAAGAAAATATCTTGACTTGCAGTGAATTACTATATCACAATGTCTAGCCATATTCACTGTTCTACAATGTCATCTCACATTTCCTTAAAAAACTTGCACAATGAAAATGATAAATTTTAGGTAGCATTTTGGTGGTCAAGTAAACAAGAGTCTATGGATATAAATACTCAAATATCCCTTCTTCTGAACAATATGAAAAAAAATAAAAATATTGACTTACTAGTTGAATGGACAAAAGTAGAAGTGATCATCATTTTATAAGACTTAACATAGAATACTTAAGTGGTAAATATAAAATCACTTTCTCATCATTTCTTTTATTAAGTTATGTCTGCTCTCCAGTCAAGAACTGTTACATTTATAAAGATAATAACTTTTATCATTTTTACCTCTTGGAAGTACACACTACTCTAATGGAGCTCAAATATTTTGTTTCTCTGCAATCTTTCAGAGCACTTTTCTTACCTGATCAGCTGAAAGTTTTGACGGCAAATAATTATAACACTTAAGAGTCCTGAACATGTTCATTAGAATCCTATAAATACTTATTAAAAAAAAAAATCACAGGAACTTCCCTGGTGGTCCAGTGGCTAAGATTTGGTGCTCCCAATGCAAGGATCTGGGTTCAGTCCCTGGTTGCAGAACTGGATCCCCCATGCGACAACCAGGACCAGGTGAAGCCAAATAAATAAATATTTTTTAAAAAATTTATACATCACAGAAACATGCAGTTTCAAAATAAGAAGCTAAATAATATGAATGAAACATATCTCAGTGGTGGCATCAAGAGATGAAGGAAGGGGCTGTCCTCTAATAATCTCTATCAACCTCTTCAGGTAAATTAACTATGATCCTTAAAAAAGACAATGAAAAAAAATTGAAAGGACAATGACATTTCCTCAGACTCAATAAAGCATAAATAAAAGCATCTTTGCAGCTGCTATTCTTGTTGATCTGTGACACATAATCTAAGTATTAGGAGTGCTATGCAATACCCCTTTTGAGACAATTTCCCTCTGTCTGTTCCCCAACCAAACTGTTGCCCTTAAGAATCTTCCCTCGTTTATAATTTTAGTGTTACCAAGAGATATATTGTTTAAAAATATTTTCAATAATAAACATAATATGTAAGTAAGTTTTACCTTTCTGGTAAACCTGGCATGACCTTAAGATAATATATAATCTTCTATGTGAAGCCTTTCCAATCACCTCTCAGAAATAATTAGTAGATCCTGTCCTTTGCTTCCATAAAAATGTCACAAAATGACAGTTACTAAATTGTATTTTAGTTAGCTGTATGTTTGTCTATCTCCAGCTAATCCTTAAACTCCCTCAATGCAAGTAGAGCATATTATTCAGGTTTATTTACACTCTCTGTGTACAGTGCTAAGACCTTAGTAAATTATCTGTTAAATGAACTTATTTGTTGCTTCCAATTTAGGTGCTCACTTTGGAATTTAAAAACACACTAATGGCCTTACATATGACTAACAAAACAAATTTTGATAACTGCCTTTCTGAAATGTCTGTCCGAAAAGCAATAATGATCAAAGGAAGCATGCTAATAGGAAAAAGGAGATGAATATATCAAAGTATAATCCTCAAGGTTATATGAATGTAAAAAGTGAAGTTTATATTGAACAAAGCATTATAAGCTACCCATAATCCTACAGGGTTTATTATATGACAGTTAAATTCTGAAAGTTTAAGAAATACTCAATTAGAATTAACAAATAAATCCAATAACAGACCTGCTAAAAGACTGTAAGTCTTCCTGAAGACAGGAATAGAATATACCACAGCAGCATTATTTGATCTCTTTGGAACAATAACAGTGGTACACATAATGATCCTAAGAACTGATTACTTATTATTTAATGTATTAAGCACTGTTCTAAGGGCTTTACATGTTAACTCACTTATTCCTCACAAAAATCTAATCATAATTTTACAGTTGAAAAATTAAAATCATATGGAGAAGGAAATGGCAACCCACTCCATACTCTTGCCTGGAAAATTCCATAGATGGAAGAGCCTGGCAGGCTACAGTCCATGGGATCGCAAAGAGTCGGACACAATTGAGCAACTTCACTGGTCCCTTTACCCAGACAAGGGCACTGGAAGTGAGAGCTGTGCATCTGTCTTGTTTGTTTTCTGAATTCATTTTAAACCTTTTTACACTTGATAGACGCTGTCTTTGAAAGTCATTGGTGATCAGCTGGATATATTTGTACAGAGCAACTATTTTTAGCGCTGTACTAGAGTAAATTTTGTAACTTATTTTACTTGACTTGGAGAAGGAAATGGCAACTCACTCCAGTATTCTTGCCTGGAGAATCCCATGGACAGATGAGCCTGGAAGGCTAGAGTTCACGGGGTTACAAAGAGTCTGACACCACTGAGTCGGACACAACTGAGCGACTTCACTTTCACTTTACTTAAGATCTTCCCCCCACACACAAATCTCTAATATGCTGGAAAATATCTTTACGTTTCTCTCTTTTTAAAATCAGACAACAAAAATTACTTAAAGAAAAAAGGCTTCAAGATTATAAATGAGAGGTTTATGTTGAATTGAGCAAGTTGTCCAGATATGGTGCCAATTCCTTTTTGTGATGGGAAAAAGTACATCAACAAACATGCAAATGAAAAATAAAGAAAAAAAATTAAAATCATAAAATTATGAAGTTTCTCATTCCTAAATGACCTCCATCACTGCTTCAAATGTAGCATTTTGGGGCTTCCCCTATAGATTCTTCTCAAGTTTTCATTTCAACCTATTGCTGAAGTCACTCAATAAAACACAGTTATGCGATTAGTCGTCACTTGCCTTAAAATGGCTGTATCCATACTTCTCACTTAAGAAAGTTTATGTGCAGTAGTTATTAAAAATTATATACTGATACAGTCAATAATATTTATTTTCCAGCTTATATTGATACACTGAACTGATAATTTATTAAATTCAAATAACCTATTTTACATTTTTATTTTTGCTAAAGCTACTGTGGGTTACTGAATTTCACAGTATGGTTGAAAATTAGAACAGCAGCAATTAGACTGAACATAATATACTGTACAAATCTAAGAGTTTAGGTGTTCCTTCATTAAAATGTATACAAGGCTAAATTTCATGTAAAGTCAGTAAAATTATTTAATGGTCTTCTTCTCAATATCTTAGGACCTAGAAATATGTAAAGACACCAAAAGTTTAAGAATTAAAGAGAATATAGGTCATTTATTTACAGTATAACTCTATACTCCTGGACATTCTGAGCCTGAAGCTCAGAATTTATGCATTCAGTTTACAGACTTGGATGTCCTCAATCCCCTCAACTCTTGAGCTCTAAGAACTGACTGATCAGGAGCAGAAAGAATCTAAGAGATCCCAAAGTGGCAAATCTCATTTTAAAAAATTCTGCATGGATGCACACAAATCCTCAAAAAAGCTTAATATCACACTGAGAGATAAGAATAATAGTAAGAAAGTACTTTAGATGAGCAATGAGAAACAATCAGAATACAGGCTCTTTCACACTGCTTTATCAATTTTCCAATTTTATTAAAACTTTTGTAGCAGAGCAACATAACCTTTGACACAGTTTACTAAAGTCTTTTTCATCCAAGTCTAGTTCACTATCAGGTATAAATAAGCAATCTCACCTAAAAACAATAATATTAAAACAGAGATTAAATTACAGGCATATCTTGGAGATATCGCAGGTTCAGTTCCAGATTACCACAATAAAGCACATCAAATTAATTTTTCTTTTGCCACTGCATATAGAAGTTATGTTTAAAAGATTCAAAAATGCTAACTATCATCTGACAACTCAGGTTGCCACAAACCTTCAGTCTGTAAAAACACAAAACAAAAATCCAAACAAAAATGCAGTATCTATAAAATGCAATAAAGCAAAATGAAAAAAAAAAAAAAAAGGTATGCTTGCACTGGAATAGGAGCATACAGTAAAACACTAGTGTAGCTACATATACAATAAAAAATTCTGACTTCTAAATGACATCAAGAGTAAGTGAACACATAAGATTTTTAAGTTAAAAGCTTATCTGGTCAGCAGCAATTTATTCATTTCACAAATAATAACTATTTGTTTTAGGGCTCCAGAACTTTCAGAAGTAAAACTAAGAACCATTGAATATCAACATTTAACTAGGACAGTAATTTTTCTTATGTTAAGTTCCCTTTACTTACCCTTACTTATGTCCCTTCTCCTTCAACAGAATAAAGGATTGAAAACAAAACCATTCTGATTATAAGTACAGCACCAAAAATTTGCCTTGTGTGGTTATAGAAACCATGATTTTACACAATACACTGAAGAAGTTGAAAAAATAAAGAAAAAAAGGCAGTCTGACCTTCAGTGTGACATCACAAAGTTCTCCATTTTCATAAAACTGAAGAAGAGAACCATGAAAATCTTTCCAAGCTTCATTTGCTTCAAAGAGAAAGGAATCTTCTCCATCACCATCACCAAGTGAAGATCTGTTCTTTACTTGCTGTTGTCTTTTCCCCTTTGTGAAGCGATTCCTAGCCTGTTTTGCATTCACAGCTTCTGAAGCCATTTGCACCACTCTTCTTTTAATCCAGCTCTCTTCTGAAACATCCCATTTACTCTTTTGCAAAGGATGGGGAGAAGGCAGAAGGTAGATGCAGTCCACTAAACTTCACACATTTTTCAAAACCTACTCAAATGCCACTGTCCAGTTTGCTGAGATTGAAAGAAATAACAGAACACACATAAAAAACAACCCCTCAAAACGATTGCTAGAAAATATAGTTTAGAATATTATATATGCAGTATGACCATATAAATCACTGCTGAAAAAAGAGCAAGTGACTTTGTATTTTTACACTAAATGTTATGTTAACCACCTCAGCTAATCATTTTGTATCCATGAAGGGACTCTTAAATCGAATTGGAAAGTTGTGGGGAGATGGCAGAGTAGCAGCACAAGCAATCTGTCTCCCACACAGACAACAACTGCACCAGCAGACCCCGCCTGATCTAACTGCTGTGGGACCCTGAAGTCTGCTGAAGGCTTACAACTTCCAGAAGAGGACTGTGTCAGTAAGCTACAATTAATTTTGGTCAATTTCAGCTCTTTGTACAGTAGCAGCTGCCCATCCTCAGCCAAGCAGTAAGCAGCTGTCCCAGAGCAGCTTGCAGAGTCTGCAGGAGCTACGGCAGGCAAAAAGGACTCTGTCCTCCAAAATCAGGGATCTCTCCTCTGATTGTTGCCTGCTATTTCTGATCACAGAGGTGCAGACGAAGGGTTGGCCACCATTGCTATTCCACCTTCTCCCATCATTTCAAGTCCCTCCCTCTCATCTGAAGTGACTTCCAGGAGATTTTAAAGGCTGGTGCCCTTCACCCCTTCATTTTCTGCTTTTTCTCAAATACTAAAGACTAATGCACTAAAAAACAACTGCATATGCCCAGAAAATTATAAAGTGACCATGCACACCCAGGAAAAGGCTCAGAAAAAAACCTGAGAAGACTTTAGGTTTATACCTCAGGGTGATCTTCAGTGGAGACAGCCTACAACAACAAGAACAACAAAAGGCCAAACAATGACAAAAACCAACAAATCTTAAGGAATAGGGAAGGTCTGGTCTCTAGGGTTATCACATTATTAGATTCAAATGTATAGTATTCAATAACCAAAAAAAATCACAAGGTATAGAAAGAAATAGGGAAGTATGGCCTATTCAAGGGAAAAAATAAATCATCACAAACTGCCTCTGTCTGGGATAAATTCCATTAGCTCTCTTTCAAAGATTTTAAAACAACTGTCTTAAAGATACTCAAAGAACTAAAGGAAGATGTGTACAGTCATTCATGTTAACAAAATGGAACTATCAGTAGAGCAACAGAAAACCTAAGATGCAATCATAAAGAGATTCTGGAACTGAAAAGTATAATAACTGAAATTGAGAATTCATTAGAGAGATTTGAAGGCACACCTGGACAGGTAGAAAAAAGATTCAGCAAACTTGAAATTAAAACAAACAAAATTATCAGGCCTGAGGAACAGATGAAATAAATGAAGGAATACTAGACAGTAACTCAAAGCCACATGAATATGAAAGTAATATACATGGATATTAACAAAAGCTAGTATTATTGTAACAGCAGTTTGTAACTATACTTTTTGTATCTGAGAGATGAATTTTCAACAAGTTATTAATGTAAAAAGCTACTATTACTGTACTTTGGTTTGTAACACCAAATGTCAATGGATTAAATGCTCCAATTTTGGTAAATAAATAAAAACACATGATCCAATTATATGTTGTCTACACAAGCCTCGTTTGCAATCCAAAGGCACAAACCAGATGAATTGGGAAAGACTGAAAAAAGATTTCATGCAAATAGTAACCAAAAGACAGCAAAAACAGCTACACTAGTATTAGACAAAAATAAGACTCTGAATCAAAAATGTTATAAGAAACAAAAAAGGAGATTATATATTAATAAAAGGTTCAGTACAGCAAGAAGATATAACTACTATAGACACATATTATGACAAGTCATGAAGATATATGGAGCAAAAACTAAGAAATGGAGAAATAGACAGTCCTACAGTTAATAGTTGAAGATTTCAATAGATTTAACATAATAAACCAACTAGATCTAACAGACATATACAGAACTCAACAACATATACTCTACTCAACAACAGCAGAATACACATTCTTCTAAAGCGCATGCACATGGGACATTTTCCAGAAGAGACCACGTTAGGCCATAAATTGAGACTCAATAGATTTTAAAAGATAGATATCACACCAAGTATCTTCTCTAATCACAATGCAATGAATTTAGAAATCAGTAACAGGAAAACGAAAAATTTATGAAATTGTGTTAATTAACATAATTGTAAACTGATGGATCAAAGACAAAATCACAGGGAAATTAGAAAATACTTAGAGACAAATGAAAACAAGAACAACATGCTAAACTCATGAGATGCAAAAAAAGTAGCATTAAAGGGGAAATTTATAGTTTTAAAACACTTGGGGGGGGGGGGAAAGACATCTCAAATACAACCTAATTTTAAAACTCCAGGAACTAGAAAAAGAGGAATAAACTAAACCCAAACCTAGCAGAAGGAAATAATGAGGATTAGAGCAAAGAGAAATGAAATAGAGAGCAGAAAAACAACGGAGGAAATTCGATCAAACTAAAAGCTGGCTCTCCAAAAAGATTAACAAAATTGACAAAACTTCAGCTAGATAGACTAAGAAAAAAAGAGAAGGCTCAAATCACTATATCCAGAAATGAAAATGGGGACTTTACTACTGATTCTAAAGAATCAAAAAACACTGTAAGAGAAAATTATGAACTGTACAAATTGGATAACCTAGATGAAAAGGACAAGTTCCTAGATACACAAAACCTATGAACACTAAATCACAAAGAAACAGAAAATCTGTTTTCTATTTCTATAACTATGGCCTATAATTAGTAAGGAGGATGTAATCTCCCAACAAATAGAAGCCCTGGACCTAATGACTTCACCAGTACATTTCGCCAAACATTTAAAGAAGAACTAACACCTTCCTTTTCAAACTTTTCCAAAAAATTGAAGAGGAAGAAGCACTTCCCCATTTGTTCTACAAGGCCAGCATTACCCTGAAACCAAAGCCCACAAGTGTTGGCAAAGATTGACAGAAAACTGAAACCCTTGTGTACTGTTGGTGGGAGTGTAAAATGGTACCGCCACTGTGGAAAACAGTGTGGTAGTTCCTCAAAAAATTTAAAACAGAATTACGGTATCATGCAGCAATTCTACTTCTGGGCATATATCCAAAAGGACTGAAAACAACATTTTTAAAAAAAATTATAGCTGATTTACATGTCATGTTAGTTTCAGGTATACAGTACAGATATTCAGTTACATGCATAAATTTGTGTGTGTGTGTGTGTGTGTGTGTGTGTGTGTGTGTGTGTGTGTGTGTGTATTCTTTCTCAGGTTATTACAAAATCCTGGGTATAGTTCCCTGTGCTTGTTGGTTATCTCTTTTATATATGGCAGTGTGTATATGTTAATCCCAGCCTGCTAATTTATCTCTCCCTACTCCTTTTTGTGAATCTGAAAGCAAGGTCTTAAAGAGATACAACCCCATGTTCAGAGGAGCGCTATTCACTGCAGCAATCCAAGTGTCCATAAACAAATAAATGGATAAGCCAAATGTGGTATAAATACATTATTCTGCTACAATGTGGATGAACACTTAAGAACATTAAAGATAAGTCAGATGAAAGACAGACTGTATGATTCAATTTATATGAGGCACAAATAGTGAAATCATAAAGACAGAAAGTATAATGACTATTGCCAAGGGCTGTGGGAAGAGGAGAATGGGGACTTATTCAGTGGGTATAGAGTTTCAGTTTTATAAGATGAAAAGAGTTAACAGGGATGGATGGTAGTGGTGATGGCGTAACAGTATGAATGTATTTAACACCACTGAAACGTGCACTTAAAAATAGTTTTATGCTATGTGTATTTTACCACAATAAAAAAAATCTAGGGGTTTCCCTGGTGGCTCAGTGGTAAAGTATCCACCGGCCAATGATGGAGACGTCGGTGGGATCCCTGATCCATGAAGACCCCATTTGCCACAGAGCAACTAGGTCTGTGCACCACAGCTACTGACCCTGTGCTCTCAAGCCTGGAAGCTGCAACTACTGAGCCGGCATGCCTGAAGCCCGTTCTCCCCAACAAGAGAAGCCACCACAATGAGAAGCCCACATATCACAACTAGAGAGTAGCCCCTGCTCACCACAGTTGGAGAAAAGCCAGCACAGCAACAAAAACCCAGTACAGCCATAAGTAAACAAATAAACTTAAAATATCTAATTTGAGAACAATTCAACAGCACATTACTTTTAAGACATGGAATGCACTACCTCCAAAAAGAGAAGCTATAAACTGGAGAATTTAAAGACTTTATCCAATGATGCAAAGCAAAAATAGAGGGTATTTTGACTGAAATAGGCTTATGCTAGATTTTGAAGTCAGCTCACGGTTCCACCATTTACCAAATGAATAACCTTGGGCAAATGACAACCCGCTAAAACTTTGTTATCTCATCTGTGAAACAGAGAAGCCACTTATTTTAAAGAAATATTCTGAGGATTAGAGATACAGTGCTGCTAAATACAGACACTTGCATTTTAAAAATCTCATTTGCATTTTCATATCAAATTTACTATATTTACATAAAGTCAAATTTACTCATTATCAAAGCATATTTGATGAGTATTCACACCACCAACAGTTCTATGCCACATTCTACTTTAGTGACAGTAACAAGGAGATTTTAAGTTAAAATAGGTGATTATACACTTACTGGCTATGTGTGAGGTTTTTTTTTGAAGGCCCTGATAACCTTATTCATCTGAAACAGGTATATCTATCATGAGACTATTCTAAAAGTTAAATTGAATCCAATAATGGATTTACAAGTGCTTATGAAATTATAAACCATCTTGCAAATACTGGTATTAGCATAGAAGTTTCACTTATGTAGTTTCTGAAAATAATAAATACCTTAACTAGTCTTTTCCTGTACTAGCCTCTTTATTATTAATTGCATCAACAACTGTTTCTAGCTTTTGACAGAGACCAAAATGTTACAGGTTATAGTTTTTAATCCCTTCTTAAAGTTAGTGTGGTGAAAACAGAATGGTGACCCCCATGTGAGGCATGCTTTCACATAATCCCCTTGAGGATAAGAAGACCCTGTGACTTGCTTCTAACCAACAGAATATGGAAAGGTGATGAAGTATCACTCTCTTGATTATGGTGCATTATATAAGAGTGGGTGAAAGGACTGAAGTGAGGGTCATCGGCAAGCTTGAAGAAGCCAAGTGCCATGGAAATAGAGAGCCCTGCAGCAAGAAGCTACAGGCAACCCCCAGGATCTGAGGGAGTTCTCCACATGTCAGTAAAACATTAGGGTCCTCCAAGAAATTCTGCAGAGAAATTCTCCCAGCATTCTAAATGAATTTGCAAGTAGATTTTTCCACAGTTAAGCCTCCACATGGTAACACAGATCAGCACCCTCACATCAGCCTTGTGAAATCCTAAGCAGAGGACCCAGATAAGTTGAGTCCAGATTCCTCACTCCCAGAAACCATAATAGTTAATTTAATCTTTACTGCAGTATAGTTGCTTTACAGTGCTGTGTTAGTTTCTACTACAGAGCAAAGTGAATCAGCTATACGTAGATGCCCTCTTTTTTAGATTTCTTTCCCATTTATGTCACCGTAGACCACTGAGTAGAGTTCCCTGTGCTATACCGTAGGCTCTCCTTAGTTATCTATTTTATACACAGTAGTGTACATATGTCGATCCCAATCCCCCAATTCATCCCACTCTCCTCCACCTTCCCCCTTGGTATCTAAAGTTGTCATATGCTCAGGAAAAAAATAAAATGGTGTTTGTCAGAGGCGGAGGGGTGGGGAAAAAGAAGAGTTATTGTTCAACAGATATACGCATTTCCATTTTGCAAGATGGAACGTTCCAAGAAATGCGTTGCACAACAATGTGTACATGGTGTTTTAAGACTAACGCACTGTACACTTAAAAATGGTTTAGATGGGCAATTTTATGTTGTGTCACTACATACCGACAAAAGGGTCAATTCCCTAAGGGTATAATAATTTTAAGTGGTGGAGTCAGGACTCAAACCTAGCCAGCAGGACACTTCACAAACGTCTGTGCTGTTAACCCCTGCCTTATGGTTCAGAGCATACCGCAAGTGAAAGAGAATCACAGAACCAAAAAATACATGAAAAGTCAAATTCTCTATCCTCTCCCCTCTAAAACCAGCTATTCGTTCTAGTTCCTCTGCCTTTGCAAGTGGCAATGCCATTTTTTCAGCTGCCCTCATTTAAAAACCTGGGCCATGTCTGACTCTTTTGATTTACATAACCCATCAATTTCAATTCTCCTGATTTCTACTTGGGAAAAATCTCTCTCCCATCTGTCTCCTTCTTCCTACTCTTCCTAAATTCTCCTCTCTTTCACTGCACTCTAATACAGACTCCTGCTTCTTCCATTAACCAATCACTGTGCCTCTCCATCCCATCCCAAAACATCTACGGAGGACAATGCTGCCAGGCTTACGTGGCTGTGCCACTTCCAAGCTGCTTAATGTTACGCATTTCAGCAGCTTATCCAGGCGTTCAAGGCTCTTCTTGCTCTGACTCCAGCCTACCTTCAAATCTTTCCCACCACTAATTTTTGACATAAAATAGGAAAAAGGAGGGGAAACACGACTTACCCAACTGCTGTGTGTCATGTATTTTTCCAGAAATCTTATATATACAGCTGTCCTTCAGTATCCATGGAGGATTAGTTCTATGACCTCCCTCAGATACTAAAACCAGATGATGTTTAAGTGTCTTGTACAAAATGGTATAATACAGTTGGCCCTCCATTTACACAGAATCCGCAGATACAGAGGGCTGACTATACTCTCTCATTTAAGCATCACTAGTGGTAAAGAACCAACCTACCAATGCAGGAGACACTGAGCTCAACCCCTGGGTTGGGAGGATCTCCTGGAGGAAGGCATGGCAACCCACTCCAGTATACTTGCCTGGAAAATTCCATGGACAGCAGAGCCTGGCGGGTGGCAGTCCATAGTATCACAAGAGTTGGACAGGACTGAAGCGACTTAGCACACACATCCACAACATTACAGATGGCCTAAACATCCCTGACTCGCCCTGTCACATAGGTAGAAAACTGTGGAAGCTAGGGTTTCAGTTCAGTTCTGATTCAGTTCATTCTTCTACTATTTCACAGGCTTCACTATTCCACTTTCCTCAAGTATACGCACAAGCCCTCAAAGCTTCTCCACATGCGGAAGGACGTGAAGGCCTAGTTTTTATTAAGTAATGCTTCTTCCACGAAGTCTCTAATTCTTTCAATAAGACGTGATCTCCCTTCTATGAACACAGAGAGTAATCTGTACTTCTCTAGTTTGTTCCCTTTCTTCCTCTTGTGTTTTAGACTTATCTACTTAACATGGTGTGAACTGAGGTTATGTCTCAAAGACACCTACATATCTTACCCACATGAGCTTGCATCATATGTGACTGAATTAACCTGATTCTTGTGGGCTGGGTGTTTTTACCCCAATATTTTTTAAAAAAAACTAAGTCAGTTCTACATTACTGGTTAGTCTAATGAGTCTTCTTTCATCTAGAACTTTTGTCATACTGTATTTCATGTCCTAAGTGGGTATTGTGATTGTAGGTATTATTAATATCTCATTTTTAAACTTCACTAGATTTAAACATGTTCAATTCAAAACTATCACACATTTCGCTCCCCCCCATCAAACTACTCTAGCTTCTGTCAAGTAGAAAGTTTTATTATGGTCATAAAATAATTTCTTTTGTCAGAGGACTGCTCTATGAAAAAAGTATTAGCAAATACTCATTTTCATAAAATTGCTTTTACATTTTATGTTAGATTTGGGTAAGAGACAAGAGCTCAAAAACTTTCACACCAAATTATTTTAAAATGGTCTTTTTAGGGACTTCCTTGGAAGTCCAGTGGTTAAGACTCCATGCTCCCAATGCAGGGGGTGAGGGTTCAATTCTTGGTTGAAGAACCAAGATTCCACAAGACCTCTGGTGTAGTCACAAAAAAAAAAAAAAAAAAACTTTTTAATGGTGTATTGAAAGAATTCAATGTCTTCCATTTTTTAAAAAGTCTGTTATATATAATAGAACGGGAACAGGAAAAGAATATTTACTCTATAAGTCTCATCAATCAGCTAAGTTCTTTAAAGAATGCAAATCTGTAATGAGTGAAAGTGTTTAACTCCACCTAAACTCTAAGCCAGAATTCTTTTTAATGTATCTAAGATTCTCTTAGAAAGGAAAAAAAAAATGATACTCCTTTCCCAAATATCTGTTGTTCAGTCACTAAGTTGTGTCCGACTCTTTGTGTTCCCATGGACTGTAGCACCCAAGGCTTCAGTGTCCTTCACTACCTCCCGGAGTTTACTCACATTCACGTCCACTGAGTTGGTGATGCAAGAGATTATAAATACAACAGGAAAAAAGAGGATGGCCCACAGAAGTTTATTTCTATCACACTTTGGTACATTATGGGGCTTCCCAGGTAGCACTAGTGGTAAAGAACCCACCTGCCAATGCAGGAGACATAAGAGACTTGGGTTCAGTCTCCTGGGTTGGGAAGATCCCCTGGAGGAGGGCATGGCAACCCACTCCAGTATTCTCGTCTGGAGAATCCCATGGACAGAGGAGCCTGGCAGGCTATGATTCATAGGGTGGCAAAGAGTCAGATATGACTGAAGTGACTTAGCACTGGTATATCACGGCACTAAGACAGGTGGAAGTTAAGACCATTTTTTTGTTCCTCTGAGTGCCAACAAAGTCATATCAACCAACAGCTGAAGACTAAAGTACTTCAAAAAGAAGAACATAGGTTTTACTGATTCACTGCAGAAAATACGTAACAAAAATAATTTTTTTTTACATGTAAACACAACAACTTACAATATTCAGAGAAAAGAGGACTTACAGCAAAAGCATAAAGGTACAACTGTGATAGGTCAGTCCACTTTATACTGTTTTTCAAACTTGGAGAAGAACTCTGACGGAAAGCACCTCTAAAAACAACCCAGAGCTATATAGTTACTGATGCAGTACCTACTACAGGCAGCAATAGTGCTATGAGACTCAAGCTTCCTTAAAATAAGTGTGGTTTCTACTCTACAATTCAGTTAGATGGAGACTTTAATTGATAGAAAGTATTTTATTTTACAGTGGTTTCTGATTAATTTAGAG
>ML660770.1:5154668-5174053 GCA_007570785.1 Antilocapra americana | reverse complement strand
TACAAACAACTCCTGCAGCTCCATTCTAGAAAAATAAACAACCCAATTAAAAAGTGGGCCAAAGAACTTAACAGACATTTCTCCAAAGAAGATATAAAAATGGCTAACAAACACATGAAAAGATGCTCAACATCACTCATTATCAGAGAAATGCAAATCAAAACTACAATGAGGTACCACTTTACACCAGTCAGAATGGCTGCCATCCAAAAGTCTACAAGCAATAAATTCTGGAGAGGATGTGGAGAAAAGGGAACCCTCTTACACTGTTGGTGGGAATGCAAACTAGTACAACCACTATGGAAAACAGTGTGGAGGTTCCTTAAAAAGCTGCAAATAGACCTGCCATATGACCCAGCAATCCCACTGCTGGGCATATACACCGAGGAAACCAGAATTGAAAGAGCCACGTGTACCCCAATGTTCATCGCTGCATTGTTTACAATAGCCAGGACATGGAAGCAACCTAGATGCCCATCAACTGACGAATGGATAAGAAAGCTGTGGTACACATACACAATGGAATATTACTCAGCATTAAAAAAAAATTCATTTGAAGCAATTCTACTCAGATGGACGAAACTGGAGCCCATTATCCAGAGTGAAGTAAGCCAGAAGCAAGAACAACAATACAGTATATTAACGCATATATATGGAATTTAGAAAGACGGTAACGAGAACCCAACATACGAGACAGCTAAAGGAACGCAGATGTATAGAATAGACTCGTGGACTTTGTGGATGAGGGTAAGGGTGGGATGATATGGGAGAAGGGCACTGAAGCATGTTAATTTTCATATGTCTAATCAATCGCCAGCCCAGGACTGATGCTCGGGGCTGGTGCAGCGAGATTTCTGGGGGGGGGGGAGGGAAGAGGGAGGGGGGGTGTGGAGGGGGAGCATATGATGTAAACCCATGGTGATAGCATGACAATGTATGGCAAAAACAATTAAAAAAAATAAATTAAAAAAAAAAAAAGAATGAACTCAATCTCAGAACTCTAACATACTTCTGAAATTCACAAAATGCAAATAAAATCAATTTTAAATGTCATAACTAAAATCACAAATCACAATCTACATAAGCTGATTATAAATTTCATATTCTTTCCAAACTAGCAGTGCTGATCATGAATTAGGATTCAATATAACTTTATACTCCGTGTTATATAAAAAGAAATATTACACCAGAAATATACAATGTAAGTATCATCGCCTAGCTTGGAAGAGAAAACATTATCTTCGTTAACATTTTAGTATTTTGTTGAGAAAAGAAAAAAAAATTCAAAGTTTAGAATAAACAAACTGAGTTATCTTTTAACATTCCAAAATATTATTCCAATGTGCTGGATTGTACTAGGGTGCCATTCTTCGCCATGCAGTCTACTGCCCATCAACACTAGAGGGGTGGAGGGAGGCGTAGAAATTAACTCACTAACAGTAATGGATCAACCAGCGGTATGTACTCGAGGTGTAAGCAGCAGCACTTCTACTGCTATCAAATCATTACATCAAAAATATCAACCTCCAGTTCTACAAGGCATTCTCGGTGCTTCAAAAATTATCTGTATACACATACACACAAAATTCTGTTCATTTTTTCTCAAAAACACTAATTTTGAAAATAATCTGCAAAAAATCTAGTACAGAAACCTTAGACAGGTGAAGCTAATGGTTGCTATCTAAATGGTTCAGTTAAAAAAAGTTATGGAAAAAAAAAAAGGTTATGAATTCCTTTTAAACATATGTTTAAAGCTGTAGGTCTTCTCCCCAGAATAAAACAAAAATACACACAGAATTCAAACTCTTGGAAGACCATTTTTGGTTCACACGGCCAAAAGTGAAAAGCTGATTTTCTAAACCAAAGTTGTCTAGTTTCACAACTGGGCTCAATACATTATTATATCCTGATGTTTCCACAAAAGCCCTTCAGACAAATAATTTAAAAAAAAAAAGCCTAATGGGTCACATTTTATATGGTTACATCTTGAATACTGACATTAATTTAAAAATATATATATACTTTAAATGTTCCATTTCTTCTTCTTTCACTGGTTAACACAAAACATTTCTCAGAAAAGTGAAGAAATGGTCGAGCTAATGAGTTTTAGGACTGAAAGACAGGGCATTTTGTTATTCTAAGAGGCATTTCTTTTCCCTCACCTCTTTAGTTCTCAATATATAAAAATAATTAACCTTGCTGAAAATTCAAGAAACCAGTTTAAATATCCGATGTTTTTAAACACAAAATCCATTTGAAATTAATTTTAAGGCTTCCAGCGTAGTTCAGACAGTAAAGAGTCTACCAGCAATGCAGGAGTACCCAGGTTGGATCCGTGGGTTGGGAAGATCCCCTGGAGAAGGAAATGGCAACACGTGCCAGTATTCTTGCCTGGAGAATTCCAACATTCAAAATATTCCTTTATCTTTTCAAGATGACAAACCCAATTTCAGTTCTCTATCGAAAGGGTCATTTGTCTAAATCCACAGAATATACACCAGACACCAAGAGTGAACCTTAATGTAAAACTCTAGACTTTGGGTAATGGTATACCATTGTAGGTTCACTGACTGTAACAAATGTACTTTTTTGGTGTAGGGATTTTGACAGTGGGGGAAACTGTGCATACATGGGACAAAGCAGGGGGCATATGAGGGCAGAGAGTATATGAGAAATCTCTGTTCCCCTACTTAATTTGCTATGAACCTAAAATTGCTCTAAATATAAAGTATTTTGATAAAGGGTGTGGGGTCTAACATATTTACTTCACTTTCTTAACAAATGAGGAACTAGTGATTTTAAAAATTACCCTCAGTGGCCATGAATTAAATTTCCTGCCAGGATATAGAATGTTCAATTATTACAGAATATATTACAAAACCATCATTCAAAAAGACACACGTATCCCAATGTTCACTGCAGCACTATTTACAACAGCCAAGACATGGAAGCAACCTAAATGTCCATCAACATATGAACGGATAAAGAAGATGTGATACATATACACAAAGGAATATTACTCAGTCATAAAAAGGAACAAAGTTGGGTCATCTGTAAAGATGTGAATGAACCTACAGTCTGTTGTACAGTGTTCTCATTCTGACAATTCAGAAAGAAAACAAATATAGTATATTAATGCATGTATGTGGAATCTAGAAAAATGATACAGATGAACTTATTAGCCAGGCAGGAATAGAGACACAGAACATAGAAACAGACATGTGGACACACAGAGGGGAAGAGGAGGGTGGGATGCATTGAGAGAGTAGCATTGACATATACATATATACTACATGTATCAATAGCTAGTGGGAAGCTATCATACAGCACAGAAAGCTCAGCAATGACCTAGATTGATGGGATGGGGGTAAGGCTTGGAGGGAGGTCCAAGAGGGAGGAGACATATGTACACACATACATGATGCACTTAATTGTACAACAGAAACTAACACAACATTGTAAAGCTATTACACTCCAATTTTTTTTTAAAAGGAGTAGTAAACTCCTTTTAAAGATATGTTGAAAGCTGTGGGTCTTCTCACCAGAAAAACAGAAACATACACAGAATCCACAGAATCTTGGAAGACCATGTATGGGTACATCCATAGATCCAGGTTAAGAACCAGAGACACAGTAGAAATTTTCTCCTCCCTTTGACCCTCTTCCATAATTTTACCTCTAACTCACAAGAACCAACTAAATTATTCACAGACAATGAATTCTCTTGTACAGCCTTTTAAAAACAAAGTTTCATAGTACTTACATAAGCAGTTTTCAACAATAAAATAAACTGACAGCATTCTGAAATATACCATGTGACTAATGATATCAATAAATGATAGTGCCTTACAGTTTATAAAATGACTTCACCTATTATAAAAATATTTTACCCCCTTTTACATTTAAGGAAATAGGTTCAGAAAATAACTTGCCGTGGGCACACAACCAACAAATTAAGAGCTGGTATTCTAACCCAGAACTGTCTAGTTCCAGCTCATTATTACATTTTGATGCTTCCACAAAAGCCTTTCAGACAAAGAAAGCAGATCAGAAAAAAAAGCCTAATGGGTCACATTTTAGTGTAGTTATATGCTGAATACTGACATCAGTTAAAAAAAAATGTATACTTTATTTTAATTTGACTATGCTGGGTCTCAATTGCAATATGTGGGATCTTTAGAGGCAACATTCGAACTCTCAGTTGCAGCATGTGGGATCTAATTCCCTGACCAGGGATCAATCCTGGGCTCCCTGCCTTGGGAGCACAAAGTCCTAGCCAGTGAACTACCAGGGAAGTTCCCAAATGTCTATTATAAATGTTCCATTTCCTCTTCCTTCATTGGTTAACATAAAACATGTTTTTCAGAAAATTGAAGCAATGGTCAAGCTAGTGAGTTTTAGGAAGCTCACCAGGCTCCTCTGTCCATGGGATTTCCCAGGGAAGGATACTGAAGTGGGTTGCCAGGGATCTTCCCAACCCAGGAAAAGAACCCACGCCTCCTGCAACTGCAGGCAGATTCTTTACCGATGAGACACCAGGAAGGTCCCAAAGCAATTATACTCCAATTAAAAATAAATTTTAAAGAAAGATTTAAAAAGTACTGGCAGCTTGAAATGTTAGTATGAAGTTAAATGCAATAGCTGAGTATGGTATCCTAAAATTTCTTTTGATATTTATTTATGTTCATACTCTGTATCTTAACGGCGATTATATATACAGTGACTAAAAGTCTGAAGTAGGTCACGGGATGAGTAACAAAATAATGTGCTCGTAGGGAGGAGGAGGAGGAAAAGCCGCAGCCAATGAAATAACCCACCGCCTAGCTGAGGTCCTCAGCTTACCGAAGACTACCCTCTGGCTGGATCAACACTGGAGGGAGATGGAGGAAAAGAATTCCCTCAAAGAGAATGAAGAACACCAACAGTCCAAAAATTAATTAACCTCTACGGGGGGGCGGGGGGGCGGGAAGGGGGAACGCAAAGAAAGAAAAAAAGTGCAACCAGCAGATAAAACACCTGTGTCAACCTAGCTTCTTGCAAGAACCTTTTTCCAAAGAATCCTCCCGAAGCAGTCTAACGTAAGCATAAGCTAAAAGGGCCAACCAAGCACAGTTACGCTACTAACACAGATGACGAATCCTGAGAAAAAGTTCCACAGCCTACGAAAAGTCACCCGACCCAACCCTGTCAGGAGGGAAAACATACAAAAACAAAACCTTTTCAAATTCAGGCAACCCAAACGCAAATCCAGTCAAGGACCAGCCCGGGACTAGAAAAATTCGAAGGAGGTAGATCGCCTCTCGCGGGGAAACCAGCAGGCTAATGAAGCCCAGAAGCGCGTGAAAAGGAGCAAAGAGCAGGCATCCCGGGCTGTAAAGACAACTCCACTGAGCAGGGGCGCGTTTGCAAAGAGGCTGCAGTTTCTGGTCTCATAGTCCGAGGCACCCTTCGACGCCCCCCGGGCCCCGCAGAGTCCCCGCCTGAGGCGAGCCGCCAGCCCCCAGCACGCGCCAGCCCGACCGCCCGGGGCCGCCAGCCTCGCCGGCTCGCCAGCCCCCCAGGCCAGACGGACCCTCCGCCGCCGGCCGGGGCCCGCGCCCGCCTCCCCGGCCCCCACAAGCCGCCCTCGCCCGGGCCCCGCGAAGCACCTGCCGCCTCCCTCTCCCTCGAAAGACCCCGAGGAACGAGCCCGGCTGAGGGAGCCGGAGACCGGGGCTCCCCTCGAGGAACGCGACGGCCGCCCGCCCCACAAGCCTCGCCTCCTGCCGAAAACGGGGGAGGGGGCGGCAGAAGCCGCGCGGCGGCCGAAGGGGCCCGGACCCTCCCGGCCGCGGCGTGTGGGCTCCCGCGGGCAGGACTCGGGGAGCTTCTCCGCCACCGGCGCGAGCCCGGGCGGCGCTACGACGTGGGCTCCGGGGCTGAGGTGACGGAGGACTTGGCGCGAGCGGGCAGCGCCGCACAAAGGAAAGAGCGAGCGAGGGGGGACGAGCGCCCGGTTACCTCGGTCCGCGGCTGGTTCCCTCCGCTCGGCTCCCCGCCCCCGTCCCCGTCCCCGGCCTCGCCTGGGCTGCAGCCGCGCGGCCAGGTTCCCGCAGCCCCGCACGGCGCCGCACCGGGCCCGCGCGAGCACGCGGCGGACGCGCGCCCCCGTGCGCGGCCTCGCCGAGCCCCCCGGCGCCCGGCGTCCGCGCCTGCGCACAGCACTCTGGGTAGTGTAGTTTCCGATGACCTCCCCCCGGGGAAGCGCCCCGCCCCGCGAGCGCTTCGAGCCCCGCTCGGGCGCGGGCGGCGGGAGTTTTCACCCAGCTGGGGAGTGTTATCCTGCCTGATGCTGGCAGGACCGGGGCCTGGCTGGCGTCCTCAAAACACAGGTTTACAGAGGCCACCGCATGATTAACCTCTGAAGTTATCCGCATCTTCTCTTTTGTGGCTGTGCCATGAGTCCCGTCTCGCTCGTGGTGAAGGTTCTTAGGGTTTCTGTCGTTAAAAGAAGGGGAAAAGGGGCCTCTACTTTTGTTTCTGGCAATTTCTCCACAGGCTCTGCAAAGAGATATATCGATACAAAACACCTGGTGTTTATATCACTACTTACCCATAGTTTGTACGACCAAGGAAGCAGTTGATCGACCTGAGCACTCACTGCTAAAAACCATTGCAAGTGAAAATAATGTTGAAATCAACTAATTTTTCAATAAAGTCAGTTAAATTTTGGAGGAGCTAGATGAGCGAGCAACGAAAAAAAATTTGAAGGCTAAAATCTTTTGTTAGAGCGAGCTCTAGCTTTCACAACCCTAGGAATCTTATTTCAATAAATTCAATCCTGGTACATTTATAAATATTAATACATAGGTTTAGATTGATTTAGCTAGAAAAGAGCCTTTAGAAGAAAAATTGCATCTTATGTAAAACCCCAAGGTAATTCTAGAGGGCAAAAATCACTTTTCCATTTTAAAATAGCAGAAATAGAAATAAATCTTAGTACTTCAGAATTCTCTTCAGGACATTATGTTTTGAAAATTTAATATGAACGAACTAAGAAAAATGGAGCAAGACCAGTTTTAGTGTGCACACACACACAAAGAAACTAAAATTTGTCTGGAAGTATGATGTAATACTGTGTATTTAATAAGGCCATATTCTAATAGAATTTTTTTATAATTTGAACTTTTTAAATGCATGTTCAGTGTCCCCTAAAAAATGCTTATAGAACTGCTTTTTCTCTGCTAACAGACATAAAAAACTGTACTTACTAACTACATCAAAGAAATCTACACAGTATTTCAATATGGTTTCCATTTATTTTTTCAAGAATATTTGGTGAGCCCTTAGTATATGACATACACTGAGTTAAGAACTGGGAAATACATAGTGAATGAAACTGAATAGTTCCTACCCTTGTGGAGACTTAAGAACTAGTGGAAGAGACAGAACTAAACGCATAATGAGAAATAAAAAGGTACATGAGGATGTCCCTGGTGGTCCAGTAGCTAAGACTCTGTATTCACAATGCAGAGTGCCCAGGTTCAATCCCTGGTCAGTAAACTAGATCCCACATGTTGCAACTGAAAAATTCTGCATCCTGCAACTAAAACCCCCACACAGCCAAACAAATAATTTTTTTAAAAAAAAGCTATGCAGAGAGTTGGGCTTCCCAGGTGGCACTAGTGGTAAAGAACCAGCCCGCCAATGCAGGAGACATTTAAGAGGCCCGGGTGGCTCCCAGGGTAGGGAAGATCCCATGGAGGAAGGCATGACAACCTATTCCAGTATTCTTGCCTGGAGAATCCCATGGACAGAGGAGCCTGGCGGGCTATGGTCCATAGGGTCACAAAGAGTCAGACACGACTGAAGCAACTTAGCACACATGCGTGCACATGCAGAAGGTAGCAAGGGGAATGGGGAGCATATAAGGTGTAATAATCTAGAATTTTTTGTTGGGCGAGGGGAGGTCAGGCAAAAATTCAATGAAATTTTCAAATCAAATAACAATAAACTGGGCGGAAAGTCCTCCCCTTATATGTGAGGAGGACTCCACAACAATGCTCTCAAATAATTATTTTTAAAAATATATCTTACTAAATAAGGTACATCTTGATGGAATTCAGAACATGCTACCCCAAAACATTGCCCCTTGACATACTGAATCTCTTCAACTGAAGGAATCTGAGAAAACAGCAAAAGCAGGAAGGTCTCTCCAACCCCTCAACTTTCTTCCCCCAAACAGGTCATCAAACTCCCATATAAAAGATACCCTCCCTATACCAGGAGAAAATCATAGACATTCATATTGCTAGAGATTGAATTTAGGGCTGAGAAATCTGTATAAACATACCTAACCTAACCCTTTTCTTCCTAGTAATTCCTTCACCATTTACTAACCCTAGACCATACCCCACTGTCTTGTCAATTCTTCACCAGTTTATTATTTCTTTGTCTGAAAAGTGAAAGTATTAGTCCTTCAATCATGTCTGACTCTTTGAGACCCCATGAACTGTAGCCCTTCAGGTTCCTCTGTCCCTGGGATTTCCCAGGCAAAATTACTGGAGTGGGTTGCCATTTCCTTCTCCAGAGCATCTACTAGATCCAAAGATGGAACCCGAATCTCCTGCATTGGCAAGCAGATATTCTTTACCTTTGAGTCACCAGGGAAGCCCTCCCACATCCATGTAAAAATTCAATAAAATTTGTATGCTTTTATCCTGTTAATCGATCAGAGCATCTTCTAGATCCAAAGATGGAACCCGAATCTCCTGCATTGGCAGGCAGATATTCTTTACCTTTGAGTCACCAGGGAAGCCCTCCCACATCCATGTAAAAATTCAATAAAATTTGTATGCTTTTATCCTGTTAATCGATCTTCATTTGCTTAATTATCAGAAACCCTAGGAGAGTCAAGAAAAACTTTTTCCTCTGCTACAGCCTCAATGAATGAAAAGATCACACATTTCCTAAATATGACCAAGATATCTTCTTAGCTTTTATTCATTCCTCCCTAGCTCCATTTCAGAATTAACAGAACTACTTAATAACCTAATTAAGAAGAGACTTATTCATTAGAGACTCCTTCCTTTTCTAGCATTTCATGAATTAAAACTGGAAAAGATCTGACCTCTGTTGGTTCACTGTCTGCTGTACTTTGGTCCAAATAAATTACAATGTTTTAACCTCAATTTACATTTGCATTTTAAGTCTTTAATCTGGAATGAAAGGCTTTATAATATCCAAAAGAATTTCAAATGTGGCCTGCCAAGCGATTTGGAAAGATTAATGAAGGGGACCATTTAATTTTCATTTGCAGTGGAGGCAAAGCTTTCAGTCACTGGGCAGTTCCCTGGACAGCTGACTATGAAAACTTCCTTGAATGTCCTGAATAAGCAGGACAATGCCCTCCTGTCCAGGTCAGAGTCACTGGCTTGCAGTGACCTTTCTTCCTACTCTTCTACTCCTATTAATATTTTATCACCCATTCCTCATCCAATGTTGACTGTGGGGTTTCAGCTCCACTTAACAACAATCACGTCCTTCATTCTGCCCCACAATGGTTGCATTTTCTGGCCTCAGTCTAGTGGCCTAACTTAACCTATTTTAACTACTTTATGGTAGTCCTTTCATCCATTACCCTTGCCATTAATCTGACATAGGTATCTCTAAGCCTTGACTGATGTTTTCCACCCTCATCTCTGAGATATTTAAGTTTCCCTAATTTCTCTCTGGGCCTTTGAAATTGCTGTGCCTTCTACCTCCCTCTTTGCCTGGTAAACTCATGTTTGCCTTTCAGTATCAACCCAGATATTGTTTTCGTCAGGAAGCATATCCTGGTTACAGTTTCCCTCCTCTTTGTTCTGTCTTAATGCTTTCTGTATATGCTCACGTTACAACCTATTTTTGCTTCTCAAATAGCACTTATCAGTGAGCATTTTAATTAGGTATCCTTTCATTTGTCTGATAGCTTCCTAAATAGA
Organism: Antilocapra americana; assembly: GCA_007570785.1. Lineage (NCBI taxonomy): Eukaryota > Metazoa > Chordata > Mammalia > Artiodactyla > Antilocapridae > Antilocapra > Antilocapra americana. Next base: position 5,164,091 of record ML660770.1, on the reverse strand, counting down.
AATTAGGAACATGGTACTGGATATAAGGTGGCTGGTTAACAAATACTTAGGAAATAAATGGATGCATATCAACTTTGGGCAGTAAAGAAAGAGTGGGAAGTGAAACTTGCTCAGTCGGGTCCGTCTCTTTGCAACCCCATGGACTGTAGCCCAACCAGGCTCCTCTGTCCATGGAATTCTCAAGGCCAGAATAGTGCAGTTGGGTTGCCATGCCCACCTCCAGGGGATCTTCCCAATCCAGTGATCAAACCCAGGTATCCCATATTGCAGGCAGATTCTTTACCGTCTAAAGCCACCAGGGAAGCCCAAGAATACTGAAGTTGGGTAGTCTATCCCTTCTCCAGAGGATCTTCTTGACCCAAGAATCAAACTGGGGTCTCCTGCATTACCGGCAGATTCTCTACCAGGTGAGCTAAAAGAAGGATCCTGCAAGTATTTTCTGTAAAGAAAGTATTTTAGCTTGTAGACCTTAAGGTCTCCATTGCAACTGCTCAACTCTGCTTCTTAAAGCATGATGACTAATTCTCACTGGTGGTTCCATAAAATCTATGTAATAAGGAAACTGAGTTCCTTGAATGACCTGAATGGAAGGAGTTGGGGTGGGGGGGGCGGGTGCAGCTTCGGCTAGAGGGCATCTCCTGAGGATATGTTTACATAGCAGCTACTTTGTTCTTGTTTAGAGTGATTATTTTGGGGTCGTTTCTGGGTGGGTCAACAGATGGAGCTAAAACAAAAGGCATCATTGGTATAGCCACTGGCAGTTCAGCTTGCACAGGAAATAATTTCTTTTGAAAATTATCTGTGATGGTGAGTTTTTAAACTCGGGTTTGCCTCCTGCCCCCCACTGCACACACACTTTTAACATTTCACTCTGACTGTTCCATTCTGCTCAAGTCAGATCACTTTCCACTTCCCGTGAACCTGCCTAGACATGGTCAAGCTTTCAAGCTGCCTTTGGTGGGGAGCTGTGGAATCTTCTTTAATATGACAGGATGAGAGCAGTTCACCTCCATCCTACCATACTCCAGCTTCTCTGATGGCTCAGCATGTAAAGAATCTTGCCTGCAATACAGGAGACATAGGAGATGCGGGTTCAATCTCTGAGTCAGGAAGGTTCCCTGGAGAAGGAAATGGCAACCCACTCCAGTATTCTTGCCTGTAAAATCTCATGGACAGAAAAGCGTGGTGGGCTACAGCCCAAAGGGTCAAAAAGAGTGGGACACGGCTGAGCAACTAAGCTCGCACACACAGCCACACTCCAAAAGCCTCCTGACTTTATCAGAAAAACACATTTAGAGAAACTGTTTTCCAGTGTTTGAAATGTGTGCCACACACTTCTGGGCCAAGCTGTATCCATATGTATTGTAGAAAGTGGCACAGTGATACAAATGTAATAATTGTGTTTCAGTTCCAATACTATTCCAAGTGCCTGATCTCTATGAAAACTTGTTGTAGATCCCTGTTACATTAGCTTTCTGATATCATCTTCACATTCTCACAGAAATCTATGAAAGGTTTTTTTTTAATTTAAAAAAATTACTTTGTAGAATGACAGATCCTGCTAGCTGCTTAAATAGTATCTTCTTGTCTTCTTCATTAATAAAGCACCCCCCTTCTTTTAAGGAATGACTAGGTACCTAACGAATAGATTATTTGTCAGGCTCCCTGACAGACTAAGTTCTGTTCATAAGGTATAAGTGTTGCCTGGGTCTTTGTTGGGGATGGCTGCTTAAAGGGAATTGATTCAGCTGGAAGATACCTCTCTTATACTTCTTTCCTTCTTACTGGAAGTAATGGCTGGAGTTTTAGCAGTTGCTTTAGACTATGAGGTTATTTGAGGGTAGAAATCATGTATAGGATGGTGGAAAAATGACAGAAACAGCCTAGGTCCTTAATGACCACTGAGCCACCAACCAGTCCTGCTCCAAGCCTTTTGGGGTTGGAAGTTCCAGTTGTGAAATAGCCCAACAGGCTCTTCTGTCCATGGGATTTTTCCAGGCAAGAATGGAGTGGGTTGCCATTTCCTTTTCCAAAACAAAATGTGGCTCCTTCTAAATGTTAGCGCTGGTACAGTGGCCTTCCCAGGCTTACAGGCTTTCTTTCTATATGAATTAGCAATTTAGGACTGCTCTTTCACTGGGCCAGTGGAGAAGGAAGTACATCTGTCAAGAGCCATGAAGAGATGAGCAGATGAAAATCATTGATTGAAAGAGGTATAGGATTGAGTAACCCCACAGAGTATGTGAATTTACTTCCCTAGGCCTTGACCATTTGGCATAGAACCCTTAAGACAACAGTGGAGGTTATCATGTTGCAATCTTGTAACAATGATGTAATTCTTTCCCCTAAATGGTTGCTGGCTCTCCTGTTACCACACTCATGCACTCATAATTCTTGCTCAGAGGAAGCTCACATATTTAGGCCCTTTTTGTTAGGTGAGTCTCTTGGGGAGTATATCAGCCAACACTGAAAAAGGGAAATTGTTATAATGGCACTTCTTTTTCAAGGAAGCAGAACCAGTGCTCGCTTCGGCAGCACATATACTAAAATTGGAACGATACAGAGATTAGCATGGCCCCTGCGCAAGGATGACACGCAAATTCGTGAAGCGTTCCATATTTTTTACACACTGGAATATTACTCAGCATTAAAAAAAAATTCATTTGAAGCAGTTCTACTCAGGTGGATGGAACTGGAGCCTATTATCCAGAGTGAAGTAAGCCAGAAGGAAAAACAACAATACAGTATACTAATGCATATATATGGAATTTAGAAAGATGGTAACGAGAACTCTGCATGCGAGACAGCAAAAGGAATGCAGATGTATAGAACAGACTCGTGGACTCTGTGGAAGAGGGCAGGGGTGGGATGATATGGGAGAATGGCATTGAAATACGTTAATTATCATATGTGAAGTCAATCGCCAGCCCAGGACTGATGCTCGGGGCTGGTGCACCAAGATGATCCAGGGGGAGGGAATCAGGAGGGAGGAGGGAGGGGAGTTCTGGAGGGGGAGCATATGTAGACCCATGGCGGTTTCATGTCAATGTATGGCAAAACCAATACAATAAAGTAAAGAAAATTAAAAAAAAAAAAAAGGAAGCAGAACCAAAAGAAAACCTTTCAGCCAATCTCCTCAGAGGCAAACCTAGATTATTAGAATTATTAGTCAGTTGTTCAGCCTCTCTGGGAAGTTTTAGTTGCTTCTCAATCTTCAGCTGAGCCCTGAGGCAGAAGCACAGAGGGTCACTGGATTCCTGCCTACCTGAAGGGAGGTACCACAAAAGAGACTGTTGCTTTTATATGTTCACAGCTGTTGAGTAGAAAACAGATGAGGCCAAAGAGGGCTCAGGACGGAAGATGTGTGATGACCTTTGCTGTGCGCTGCATTGGCCAAAGCAGTCATTTACATGTTAGTCAAGAATTTTAAGACTTCACTCAGTTTATTACCCTTAAATCTGGAGTACCATTTTTCTTTAGAAAATTTTTAAAAGAAATGTCCAGCTTACCTGCCTCTACTTCTCAACATGAACCTTCTCCCCCAAGTTCTGCCAAAAGTTTAGCTCTTCTCTCCTCCCAAGCAGCCCGCTTTCACCCTCTCAGGAAGGCTGCTGGCAGAGAACTCCCAGTACATTTAATGAGCCATCTGAGGCAGATTTAATAAAGGTGTGAACAGGTTCTAAGAAGAGCTAAAAGGACCCATACAGTATTCCTGAGCTAATAGGAAACTACCAGAACCCAGAGAGAAGAGACAGCTATGTGTAGAGATCTGCTGACTATAATAAAGCCTTGATGAGTCCCTGCAGGAAGGATGCTAGGAAAGAAATACCCTAATCTCCCTCTCCCTTCTTTTTGGTCCCTCTGGGATCTCAGTTCCCCAACCAGAAATCAAACCCGAGTCTCCTGAACTGGAAATACAGAGTCTTAACTACTGGACCACCGAAGAAGTCCCCTTCTCTTTCTCTTTGATTTACTAGTAACACTGCCTGCCAAAGGCAGCTCTGGAAGCCAGAGGACAAGGAAGTCTGTTAATTTTGTTCATCACTGTCAGTTTTTCTGGCACAAAGCTGGATAGAGAAGAGCGAAGAGGGATCTAGAGAGACAACTGGAAGATACTCAGCCACCTGCTCTGACATTTTTTGCTCAGGCTGGGCTTATCACTTAGAACGCCCTCATTTTCAATTGTCATATAATCCTCTGGTATGGTCTAGGATTCAAGTAAATGACCTACTTTTAAATACAGACATCCCTCTCACCTGTATTAGCATTTTCAGCTGTATCTTTCCCACTGACACTTAACTATATACAGCCTTTATTGCCACTTAATGTTTCAAAGATATGTAAGTATCCCATTAAATTGTAAGCTCTAGGAACCAGAGTTTATGTTAATGCTCCTTTCCAATCTCCATAGCACCTAACACAGTGTTCAGCACAGACCAGTTGAAACAAATTGTAATTTTCTTAATTCTCTCTCCTTTTTATCCCCAGCCCCTACCTGCCTCAGAAGGGCTTCCCAGGGGGTGCCGTGGTTGAAAAAAAAAAAAAAATCTGCCTGCCAGTGCAGGAGATGTAAGTTCAATCCCTGGGTCCGGAAGATTCCCTGGAGGAGAAAATGGCAACCTACTCCAACATTCTTTTTTTTTTTTTTTAATTAGTTTTGCCATACAATGACATGATATTGCCATGGGTTTACATATACTCCCCCTCTAGAAACCCCCTCCCTCCTCCCTCCCTCCTCCCTCCGCCCCGGGAAATCTCGATGCACCAGCCCGGAGCATCAATCCTGGGCTGGCGATTGATTACACATATGATAATTAACATGTTTCAATGCCATTCTCCCATATCATCCCACCCTTGCCCTCATCCACAGAGTCCACGAGTCTGTTCTATACATTTGTGTTCCTTTTGCTGTCTTGCATGCTGGGTTCTCATTACCGTCTTTCTAAATTCCATATATATGCATTAGTATACTGTATTGTTGTTTTTCCTTCTGGCTTACTTCACTCTAGATAATGGGCTCCAGTTCGGTCCACCTGAGTAGAACTGATTCAAATGAATTTTTTTTTTTTTTAGTGCTGAGTAATATTCCATTGTGTATATGTACCACAGCTTTCTTATCCATTCGTCAGTTGATGGGCATCTAGGTTGCTTCCGTGTCCTGGCTATTGTAAACAATGCAGCGATGAACATTGGGGTACATGTGGCTCTTTCAATTCTGATTTCCTTGGTGTATATGCCCAGCAGTGGGATTGCTGGGTCATATGGCAGGTCTATTTGCAGTTTTTTAAGGAACCTCCACACTGTTCTCCATAGTGGCTGTACTAGTTTGCATTCCCACCAACAGTGTAAGAGAGTTCCCTTTTCTCCACATCCTCTCCAGAATTTATTGCTTGTAGATTTTTGGATTGCATACTCCAACATTCTTGCCTGGGAAGTCTTGTGTACAGAGGAGCCTGGTAGGCTGTATCCATGGGGTCAAAAAGAATCAGACACAACTGAAGGTCTGAGCAGAAACCTGCCCCAGTAGCTGCTTATACCATCACATTATTTTGTGGGCACTCTAAGGAGGAAAAAATGAAATACTTACAATCAGCATTAGGAAGCACAAGAAGTGGAGATGTGTCCTAGGGGTGTTTCTGAAGTTGGGTGGTAGAGCATGCAGGTCAGAGGTAGGCTTCCATCAGCAGACACCTGCAACTCTTTATCTTTTTTACTGTCTGCCTCATTAGTCCAAAGGCAGGGGAGGCTAAAAATGTGGGGGAAGCTTGCTGGCTCATCTCCTCCCAAGTGGTCTCAAGTAGTGACTGAAGGGAGTTGGTGACTAAAAAATCCAGCAACCTCACCAAAATGATGGAGACAGGGGCAACTCTGAAGTAGCTCCTAAGAGGGTTCCCAGAATCCCCTGGGACCCACAAGGATGATCTGCATAACAATTAACCCTTAGTTAGCTTCCTTCCCTTTCTTCTTCTGTCTTTCTGCTGCTGCAAATGCTTCCTAGAAACACCTCTCAAATGAAACACTTACTTAAATTCTTCAAGTTTACTTCTAAGATAGAATGATGTGATATCACCAATGATATTCAACCCACTTGTGGTAGGAATATGCAAGGATGTCCTTTTCTTGATATAGCTTCGCTGTCCTGATATTTTCCTCTTTCTTGGCTTTCATGGTATCTAAACATTATTATTGATCCACCTGAGGAAAATTACAGATTTTTTAAATACTAAAAATAAAGTTAGTGTTGCTTTATCTTTTTATATCAGCAGCATATGTTTATTATTGAAAATAATACCACTGTTCTAAAATAGCAACTGTTAATATCTTGCTGTGTGCCCTTTTGGAACGTTTTCTTTACATGAATTAATGAGGGTCTTTCTAATTGCTTTTTTTTCCCCACTGAAGAATATATGTTGAATAACTTGACAATTCAAAAAAAAAAAAACTTATGTTTAATAGCATTCAAAATGACTGCCAGGACTTCCTGGCAGTACAGTGGTTAAGACTTGCCACTTCCACTACAGGGTAAAAGTGAAAGTGAAGTCACTCAGTCCTGTCCGACTCTTTGCGACCCACAGAGAGTAGCCCACCAGGCTTCTCTGTTCATGGGATTTTCCAGGCAAGAGTACTGGAGTGGGCTGCCATTTCCTTCTCCAGGGGATCTTCCCAACCCAGGGATCGAACCCAGGTCTCCTGCATTACAGACAGATGCTTTATTGTCTGAGCTGTGCACAGGTTCAACCCCTGGTCAGGGAACTAATTTCCTGCAAAAAAAAAATAAAAATGATTTCAGGATGTTTCACTGTATGGACTTACTACTACTATTTCTCTAATCAAGCTTTCAGTTTTAATAAGTTTGAATTTTCCAGCTTTCAAAAAATATTGTTTATAGGTTGTATGACATGTAACTAAATCATCAAGATACTTCTCCAAAGTGGAACTGGTACATCAGAGATCACAGAGATTCAAAACATTTCTGACATCTTTTGATGTCACGTAAGTGGCTCCTACCCACAAACTATGAGACTATTTCCTGACAGTTCTATCATCTCTATTTTCTTCTTTAAGCCTTTGCCAATAATTAATTTTATTTCTCTCCTAATATCAAGGATGAGCTTTTAATATTCCCATTGGCCATTCTTTTTTTTAACGATCTGGCTTGTTTCTGGACACAAAGACAATTACAGGAAGACAGTGCCGCTGTAATACTAGCTGAGGTTATGACCTCATTGCTTTTTGTTAATTGGTTGGTTATTCTACCTTCAAGAACAGACCTGTCTAAGAACAGCCTCTGGCTGCTCCTTGCTTCAGGTATCTAATTTACACTGAAGTTTGACCTTGACCCCTGTACCAGTGACTTTCCACATCAGTCTTTCTGCATCTCTCCATTGGCTTTCCTATCAATATTCAGTTTCAGCATGTTGAGTTCTGACTTCCAATCTGTTACCATCTCCAACTTTCTCAGTTCTATCTAAACTCTCTTGGACTCCAAAATTTGAAATAGCAGAACTTCTTTTTAATCTTTTTTCTTTTTTTTTGTGTTCAAATCCAATCAAACATGACTCTGGAGTTTCTTTGTTAACAATATTTCACAGGTTTTCTCCTAAAGCTTTATTTCTACAATCGTGACTCTTAATTTAGACCCACCACATTCTGTCAAGTGGAGAAGGAAATGGCAACCCACTCCACTATTCTTGCCTGGAGAATCCTATGGACCATGGGGTCGAAAAGAGTCAGAAACAACTGAAGTGACTTAGCAGCAGCAGCAGCATTCTTTTAGGAGGAGTTCTCCCTCTAGGGCTAAAAGAGCTTTACACACACCATTTTCATAATTTAAAAATAATTAAATTTATCTTGTACATAACAGTATATGTGTATACATAAGACACAAAGAATAATTAATTAAAAATCTTACTCTGAGGGTTTCTTTCCACACACTTTCCTTTCTCTCTCCCACAGAGGTAAATACTACCCTGAATGTATGTTTTGCATTTCTCTATATTGCTTTGCAGTTTTACCTTTGCATTTAGCTTGCATGCCTTTGACCTTTAAATACACAATATCATATTATACATATTCTTTTTTGCGACTTGCTTTTCTTGCTCAATATTGTGTGTAAGATTTGTTCTTGTTGATGGTTTATTCATTTCTTACTACTGTGTAATACTGCATTGGATGTGTATACCATAATTTACTCAACTCCTCTGTTGATAGCTATTGAGTCATTTCTGTTTCTTTTTTTTTCCTATTACAGACTATGTTGCTAGGTACACTTGTGGTATGTATAAGCTTACAAAGCAAAGGCAAGAGCTAGGTGGAATTGCTGATTTCACAGTGTTCATGACTTTGATGTCACTGTGCATACATGCTCAGTCACTATGTCCTTTCCAACTCTTTACAACCCTATGGACTATAACCTGCCAGCCTCCTCTCTTCATGGGATTTCCCGGGCAAGAACACTGGAGGGGTTGTCATTTCCTCCTCCATGGCTCCCGACCCAGGGATGGAACCCGAGTCTCCTGTGTCTCCTGCATTGGCAGGTGGATTCATTACCACTGAGCCACCTGGGAAGCCCCTTGATGTAATGCCAAATTGTATTCCAATACAGTTATATCAATTTACACTTTTAAGAAAAGTTTCTGAGGATTTCAGTTGTCCCACATTCTCGTCCACATTTAGTTTCGCCAGATTTCTTAACTTCTGCTAGTCTGTTAAATATAAAATAGTGTCTCCTGGTTTTAATTTGTTGGTTTTTTATTTTTTAGACTTTTGTTTTTGATGTGGAACATGTGAAAAATCTTTATTGAATTTGTTACAATATTGCTTCTGTTTTATGTTTTGTTTTTTTGGCCTTGAGGCATGTGGGATCTTAGCTTCCCCACTAGGGCTGGAACCTTCACCCTCTGCTTTGGAAGGCCAAGTCTTAACTACTGGACCACCAGGGTAGTCCCTCCTGATTTTAATTTGAATTAATATAGTTATGAATGAGATTTTAATGAATGTATGTTTATTAGCAATTCAGATTTTCTTGTCTGTAAAATTCTTGTTCAAATTTTCCCCTTTCTAGTGGATTTTTGTTCTTTTTACTGATTAGTTTTTAGGAGTAACTTTTAATATTCTAAATACTAATACTAATCTTCTGTTTATTATCTGAGTATTAAACATCTCCTTCCAGTTTGTGGCTTGACTTCTTACTTTTTAATGGTATCTTTTTATAACCAGTTTTTTAATTAGAATGTAATTAAATTCATCAATCTTTATTTACCCTAATGGGTTGAGCTTTTTATATCTTCTTCTTTTTTTTTTCTGTTCAATATTTCTGGTTTTATTTTATTTTATTTTTTTTATTGTTTTTGCCATACATTGTCATGATATCACCATGGGTTTACATATGCTTCCCCTCCGGAACCCCCCTCCCTCCTCCCT